>JAJONR010014860.1:0-14999 GCA_029582245.1 Solanum etuberosum
CCCCCCCCCCCCCCCCAAAAAAAAAAAAAAAAAAGGTGTGAGCTTATGCTAATATTGCCATCTCTTTGAAGATAAATTGCTGATGGTTTCTGTTGTTCAGGTCAGACGAGGAAGTTGTTGACCCAAAGGCAACAATGGAAGTATCTTGCAAGCCTAAGTGTGTAAGGCAACTAAAGGACTACCAGGTGATTCCCACCATAATAAAACAGCCTTTCAGTTATATCAAAGGGATTTTCTTGTTCTTATATAATTATTATTGGGTGAGCTGTTACCTGAACTTGATTGTTTACGGTGGTGGAAGGTTAATTTTTATTATTGTTAACATTATCATGTACGGTCTCCACAAGAACTCAGAGTGACACAAAAATGTCTTGGGCGATGTCATGTTAGACCTGAAAACTGTAAATTCGGAAAACATCAAATAGTATGGCTGACATATGACCTAACGTAGTATGTATCACTTAAACTTTCAGCTACTCTAATTACCAAATCAACTAATATAGTAAGTCAGGAGAATTTTCTTGGTATGTCACTCTAATGGGATGAACCAACATGTGACTAAGGGACTTAATCTGCAACTGTTTGGTCTTTCTAAGTAGCCAAAAAGGCATGTTTATGGGCCTCCAAGTACACCCCCCGACCTCCTCTCATATTGGCTCTCCAGATTTCAACTGGTGAGCAGAATGCTAGTATTTGTATGCTCTTTTTTGTTTCCCTGCTCATTTTTCTGTATCATAGCTGTCTATCAGGTCCATTGTTCTTTGTATTGCCAACAATTTGCTGAAACAAACTTTTATGAAGAACAGTGTGCTGTAAGATTTTCATTATCCAAGACTCTGAGTTCTAATTTTGATCCTGTTAAACCTTATCCGAGTTAGTTTTTTGGCTTTCAACTTCTTGTTGTTCATCTACTCCCTCTGCCTAAATATTTGTAACCAACTTAATTATTTGTGTAAAGGATGTGCTTCGGACATGGGGAATCTGGGTTTCTAACTTTTGGAAGGATTTTGGTCTCTCTTTCTGTTGAAACTGAAGTTTTTTCTTTTGGGGTTGTGTGTTATGCTTGAAGGATGATATCTAATTGATTTGTGACAACTGCCACCTTAGATAACAATACAGTAGCATTCATTTGATCTTCAGAACAATTGCATGTAATCTGTTCTGTGCAATTCCTTTACCGTTATGTCTCGTTCATTTGTTTGGAACCGTTGCCTGAATTATTGCAAACGTCTTCAAGATTTGTAGTGATTTTCTCACTTTGTGGCTCTTATTTGGGTATCTGCATCCTACAGGCATGTTCTAGAAGGATAGAAGGTGATGAATCAGGGAGCAAGCATTGCACTGGACAGTATTTTGATTATTGGCAATGCATTGACAAATGTGTAAGCTCTATTTCTCTATTCTCCCTTGTTGGTCTGTTTAGCATTTCGTTTTGTTTCTAATCTTTTTTGTGGAATTGTTACACAGGTTGCCCCAAAGCTATTTGAAAAACTCAAGTAACATAGACATAAGTTGTTGGTCCATTGCGATTTTATCTTGCTTTTTCATTGTTGAAGCCTGTGCTACAGACTTCCAATCCCTTCAATCAACTTAGTTGCCGCATGGAAATTTTGTACTATGCACATTATTAAGAAGTGATTAATAAAGGATACTTGTGGTTTAATTTTTGTGGACACTTTTATTTGGTCAAATGATTGAAAATCCCGCGGATATTATTCCCTGGTTTTTGTTCTCTCTTGCGTTGTTATATGAGCTCCCAGTTCCCTAATTTCTTTGTGGGAGGAAATGTCATAAATCAGTGATTTATTTAATCCCATTTCTTCATAGCTTTGGTTGTTTTGTGGTTTATAGTCATGAATTAGTTGGCATTAAAAGTTGCATGCAATCCTTTAGGTAGAGAATATTGCTAAATGAGTTATAGAGTAGACAAAAGTGCAAGGTGCAGTCAACTGCTAGTGTTAAGCTGCATGCTGTTCCTCACTGTATTTGTGGATTTTCTTCTGGGCTGTCTTCTTATTTGGCCGATGAGAGGTAATAGGTATCCCGTGAAATGGTGTTCACCCAACACTGCAAGATGTTAATCTATGCGTAATCATAATATAATTATATAGTCAACGTTGAGTTAAAATTTGAGCTCAATCCAATTGTTTAATTAATGGAAAACGGCGATTGAAGCTGGCTGGTGAGAGTGAAATTGAAGGCCAAAAAAACTACGGCTATGACTAAGATGATGTGCATCTCAAACAATTCGATTTCACGGTTCTCAATACCATTCAATGTCTAGACACCCAATAACAAATTCATATACTCCATTAGGAAACTGTCTTACCTTTTATTTTAATTTAACATAAATCCCAAAGCTTCATCTCAATTGAAGCAATTGAAAATGACACTCATAATCGAGGTTGGAAAGGTAAACCAGAGGTTGCAGGTTCAGGATTAGAAACTAGTAGGAATTCTACCATTACTAAATATATAAAATTGAATTTTCTATGATTTAAAATAAATCCCAAAGTTTCATCTCAATTGAAGCATATGAAAATGACCGTCACAATCGAGGTTGGAAAGGTAAAGCAGTAATTGCAAGTTTAAGATTAAAAGCTAGTGGGTAGACTTAGAGGCAAGTATGCCTTGTGTAATGATAGACACGTATCTTTAATTGATAACGCCAAAAACTTGTGGTAGCTTTATTATATTTATACTCTCTTTGTCTTAATTAGTTTGTCTTATTTATTTTTTCTCTTCCTATTTTTTTTGTCAAACCAGACAGATAGCTTGAAACAGATGGAGTAATTTTCATGAATAATTATTTTGTATTAGTTGTTGACTTTTGATAACAAATCAAAGGTTTCTTACCTCTTTTAGGTGCTTTATTTTTAATCGGTTGATATCTTATTAATTTTTTAGAGCTTCCTTGATTTTATATGCTTATTCACTTGTTTGTCATTGAAGGACGGGAAGTATGTACACGGTTGAGGCGGAGTCTTGATTAGAAGTTTAGGGGTTCTAATGAAATGACTAGAGATTTTTTTTTAATTGAAAATTGCAGAGAAAGAGTAAGTGGACATAGTTTTCCTGTACAAAAATAGAAGTGGAACTACATATTCCAAATATAGGGAATAAGATTTTTTTTGTTTTTTTACCGTCCGTCCGAAAATAATTACATCTGTTACAAATATACATAAATTATACACTAATAATGTATAATTTATGTATAATATACATTTGCAGGCTATTATTTTGAGTAGCGGTTATATAGTGTAAAAATCCCCTTTTAGGGTGTTTAAGAATGGGTCCAAACCCCCAAGAACATGATAGTTCTAATGGGATCTTCCATGTTTGAACTCTTTCTTCTTTGATTTTGATTTTCTTTGGAAGTTTGCTTTGATTTTGAGAGCTTTTCTCTGGTTGTTCTCTTTGATTTGTGAATCAAAGATTTATCATCTTCAGAGAAATGGTGAGGCTTCATTCTATATTTTGGTGTGTTGAAATATTTACTTAGTTATCTTAGAAGATATTGAAGCTTCTTATAAATTGTGGACAAAGTGCAAGCAAATTTATAGAAAAAAAACTCAAATGAAATATGAGAAGTATTATAGAAGGCATATATGATAAGATATGTCCACTTATTAAGCATATATTCCTTTTGTCTGTTGATGTGGATGGTGTATATATCAGCTTTTGCTCGTATCACTTTGTCATATTAGTGTTCATCTCAATCTCCTTCGTCGGAAAATTATATTGTGCATATAGGGTTAAATTTTTGCTTTATCAATACTAAAAAATCACTATTTTATCATTATAATTTTCCATTGAAAAATATTAAGGGGCATTCCCATAGATTGAGCTCAGTGAGAAAAAAAAAGGTAGTATTTCCACGTAGAAAAAATAGAAAGTTTTTCAGTATTTCAATGAGAATCTGTTGTAAGTCTGTAACCATCATGCATTTTCCTAATGAGTTAGTACGGTGAAAAATTATGTCTTATAACACAAATTTCTTATTGATTTAGGATAGGAAAAATCCTTCTCCTCTGATGAGTGTTTGAGCAAAAATAATATAAGTTGGAAGCAATAAATTTAGATGATTTTTTTGTCTAGTTGCTTAACATATTGGATTCCAGATAACAAAGTTGGAGGAAAAGTACTTTTAGTGGAACAAGAATATTATTTCCAATTGATGCTGTTGTGGATTAGATGCCACCAGATCTGACTACCAGATAAGAGCATAATCTCAAAAGACTATAATCCACTCTAACACCCCCTTCATGTTCGGGCTTGATTGAAATATGGACTGGAAGTCCAAACGGTGAAGTATCTGGCTTTGATATCATGTAAAAATATACTACTTTGAGCTAATTCAACCCTAAAAACTAATCTATGTAGAAAGATTGTTCAAGTCCATATAAACAAACTACCAGTCCATTCTTCAACCTAAGAAAAGGGAAAGAGATGAGGTTGAGTCTAGAAAAACCAAATAATTATAAGATTTAAGTTGACAGTGTAAAAAAATGTTATCACAGAAATATAGCGCGCAATTATTTTATAAATGACTTAAATATACCATATATACATCAGTACAACTAGTAAAATCACATAGATATAGATCACTGTTTATTGTATTGCAAGACAACAACTTCAGACAGGAAACACAACATACTAATACAGAAATGCTTCTGGAAAAACATAGATATATATGGTCATGATTTTTTTTTTCATTTTTGCAGCTTCTCCAAGCCCTTCACCCAAGCTGGCCTAGCCAATATATCAGTACACCATGCACTCACACGAGGGCGCGAATCAAACAGTGCCTTAGCTTTTGTATTCATCAAATGGTATATATTTGGTATATGATGCAAATCAACAAGTGTAAAGGAGTCGCCACCTAAGTATTTTGACTCTGTCAATCGAGTTTCGTAGATGTTAAGAACCTTAGACAATTGTTCTTCACTTTCTTTCACAATAGCAGCATTTGTACTGCCCATGCCAATCATTGGTTTTATGACTAGCTCCCATGTTAGTTTTGAAGCAAGTGATTCAAATTTTTGGCCTTCTACTTCCATCCATATTGACATAATGGCCATTTTCTTTGGATCTTGGAGTATTAGTTGAATGCCATTGCTAGCATAAGTATGAGCAATGTATTGAGTGATTGCCCTTGATTCTGCATTACAAGTGCACAATTTATCATATCAAATTGATAGTTTTAAAAAAACAGGTCACTCATCAGCAGCGGTAGAATCAAGAATTTATATGAAGAATCTTTACATAAATAGTTGGTCAGATTCACTTGTTTACTTTTTTTCCTAGCAGATACATAGATTATACGTGATTATAATATGTTTTTTTTTGGTTATAAGAAAAACATATTATACATTTGGCTATTAATTTAAACGGTTGGTGGCAACTATTTAAGTTAATTCTTTATATATATAAAGAGGATTCAAAAATATATATTAGGATGTCAAAGTTATGATTGAACTTATGAACCCCATTATCACTAGTAAAATCTTCCTTTATGTCAAGGGGAAAAAGGTTGGATATAACAGTTGTTTTTACTCTATTTGAATAATATAATTATTCGATGGAGAGGATTTGGTTGAACCCATTCTGTATTACTAGCTCTGGCCCAACTTGTATTATAATGTAAAAAAATTTGCACTATACATAAAAGTGTTTTTTAATTTGAACTCAACTGACATTTGCACCCTTCAACTTTGGATATACACAAGTAGACAGTTAAACTTGTATAAAGTTGAACAAGTAGACACACATGTGGTATAATACACGTAGGACACCATGTAAGACTGCAAATTGTCATGTAGGACGTGTGTGTCTACTTATTCAATTATATACAAGTTTAAGTGTCTACTTGTGCACATCCCAAGTTGAAAAACATATATGTCAGATGAAGTCAAGTTAAAGAGCATTTTTATGTATTATACTTAAAAAATTCTATCATAAGCACTAATAATTACTAAATTAGTAAATATAATGACTAACCTACTATAACATGATAGATTACATTAATAGTATAAAAAATATTTATAATGTCTACGTATATATAACTTAAATCTTTTCAAATTTAACACCTTGGTGCTGACATATACTACAAATTGTAAGAATAGCTAAAACACTTTACCAAAGAGCTTCAAGTCCCCATCTTCAAATGCTGGTACTTGAGCAAAAGGCTGCACCGATTGAGAAAATGTCATTTTAATATATGATATGAATTCATGATTTCAAATTACAATATGAAAAAAAATTGGATTGATAATAAGTATAAGTCAACCGATTTAAGTATTTTTGACACGAAATATAAATTTATGTGTAAAAATCACTACCAAATAGATTTATAGTTTGTTTAGCCAAACTTTTAGAAATTATTAATTTTAAAAAGTATTGTATTTGGTAAAAGTGTTTCTCGAAAAAGTATTTTGGACGATGACAATTTGAATTTGCCATTAATTTGACAAATATTTTTACCCGTGTTAGAGTAACAATTTGTGTTTGACCAAAGTTTTAAAAGTGTTTTAAAAAGAAAAAGAATACTTTTTTTTCAGATCCAGCTACTACTGAAACACTAAAACACCTCAAATTTCTAAATAAACATTTTAAAAAAATAAAATACTTCAAGCTTCTCAAAAACTTGATCAAACAGACTAATAATTAATTAATTATGCTTACATTGAGTGAAAGGAAAGGGTGCTTCTTGTGTTCTTCATTGACCATATCAACAAAGACAAACTCAAAATCCAAATCCTTCTCAATAAGGCAAGAAACAACTCTCATGGTTGCAGTTGACAAGGGGATACCATGGACTTTGATTGCCATTATTTCAAGAATAATAAATTAGGATTATGATGGATTGCTTCAAGTTGATGAAATGAAGAAATATGGAGGGGTATATATAGGGTAAAATTTTCTTGATTTCATTCTTAAAAAAATCAATATATCCAAAAAGTCTTGGCTCCTAAGCAAACCCTTAATGCTTTAAGATTAGAGGCCAAGTAATACCATGATTATAAGATGGAGAAAGAACAATTTAATAATCTAATTAGGTAATTAATGACCTCACAACTATCCTTATATGTTGACTAAACCAGTTAAGTGTATTTTAAAGTTGAACAAACAGGTTGGATAGTACAGACTGACTACTTCAAACTATGGGAGGTGTGTAAACTTCAACACTTGAATTATTTTTTTCTAATAAAAAAAGTACAGTTGTCAATTCTATGCTGAGTAAACTAACTGACTAAGAGTCGTTTGGTGTGAGGTGTAAGGTATAATAATACTAGGATAAAATCTTGTGTTTTATTGGAGGTATTAGGCAATTCTGGAATTATTTATCCTACCATTTATATCTTAATGATGTGATAAGTTATCTCATATACATGGTGAAATGACTTATCACATGATATCTTATCCCGAGATAATAAATCCCATAATAACTTGTTCCCAACCAAACGAACCCTTAGTATTGTTCAAAACCAAAAACAATTCGAGCAGGGGTTACAAAGTCAGTTTTATCACTAGATAACTCAATTTCAAAAGCTAGCTTATGAGGGGAGGACTGTCCAAGTCCATATAAGCAAAACCACCGGTCTATTTCCAATCAATGTAAGACTGTAACCAAGTGTAACACCCTCTTTAAGTCTAGACCTGACTTGGTAACCATGTAAAGATATGGTAGTTTGGTCTAACTCCATCCGAAAAACTAGCTCAATGGGTTGTGTGTGAGGGACATGAGAGGGGGGTGAAGGGGATTGCCCAAGTCCATAAAAACAAATTACCCGTCCATTCCTCAACCAATGTGGGACTATAATCAACTCTAACAATTGGTCTGTTTACCAGTAAAGGGGAAGGATATGAGGTTGAGACTAGAAACACCAATGATTATAAGAATTAAGTTATATCTACTGACAGTGTAAAAAATGTTATCACAGAGATTTAGCATATAATTATTTTATAAATGACTTGAATGTACCATATATATATATATATATATATATATATCAGTACAACTAGTAAATCACATAGATATTGATCACTGTTTATTGTAATGCAAGACAACAACTTCATACAGGAAACACAGCATAGTAAGACAACAACTTCAGACAGAAAACACAACATATTAAGACACAAATGCTTCTGGAAAAACATATATATGGTGCAAACCTGCCCGGGTGAAACTGTCTCCTCCCAAGTATTTTCATTCCCTCAGTGTCACCTAGTATACATCAAGAATAGTTCCAAGTTTGTCTTCATTCTCTGCTAGAGCTGCATTGTCCGTCACCATTTGGAAGCAACAGGATCGAATTTTGTTTTTTCAAACTCCATCCACAGGCACGAGGGACATTTTATTGACCTTTCTGTGTATGTAGGCAATGTACCAAGTAAGATCCATCATGAGACTACTTAAAGAGAATAGGAAGTCAGAACTAAAAATCCACCAATCCAATGAGGCTCCAGAGCAAATAAAGTGACCTGATTGCATTCATACATTTTGCAGTAGTCTTGAAAGAAATTTGTAGCGAAAAGGGATAAATTAGACTTCTATTATACTCTATTTGGAAAATATAGGGCAAGTGCAAAGTACAACAATAAAGAATTCTCTAGAAACCTTGCTATTACCTTGGTATAAAATGTGATCCAAAGACTAAATCTGAGAGAAATATGCACACAAAATGATGGCCTCATCTTTCTCGTTCACATGTACCTCCTTCCTGCACCAGAAAAAGTGAGTCTGTGAAAGAATCACTTAGTATTTGTTAAGCAATACAAGAAAGTTTAGTAAAAGGTACAGCTTTTACCAACTTGAAGACACTGGCATATGCACAACAATGGTTTAAAGAATAATTTACAAGGACAGAATAAGAACTTTACTCCGGGATTTGAGGGGACAAAATCAATCTAGCTTTGTCTGCTTCTTTTTAAAAAAAAATAAGTATAGAGTTACTACACTTCTACCAAAAAGGTGTTTTAGGCATTTCAATCACAATAGTTTAGGTTGGGTGCCAAGAGCCATCTTACTCAAACCGGTACCGAGAAAAGAGTATTATTCCAAACAAACAAAAACAACAAATATTGAAAAAAGAAAATATTTGAGCTGCTCCTACCAAGGTTGATGTATGCGGATAACATTCCCTATTTCAAGTTCGACGTCTTTACATATTCTTGAGCTAAAAATGATAGTAAACTTCCTTCTACCAGTACCCTTCCTTTCTCGAGGATTGCTCAGGCACTCAGAACCCTGCAAAGAAAAATAAAATTGACAATCACATTCACCCAACACCACAGATCTATTCTGTTAGATAAATGAAACCATCAACACCAGCAAGAGTAGGAATAAACAGTTAATAAATGTTAGACCCCAACTTTCATTCTTAAAAATTCCCATACGACGAAATGACTAGCCAGATGGTATGGGAACTTCTGTTTTTCCCTTCTAGATCTATGTTCTTGGGGAATGAGTGCTGATTAGTGTGTGTCGAGATCAGTTTTTTCCCTCCTTATGTATTTAAACAAAGCAGGTAAAACCTAAATAGATATCACTTTATTCAATCTGCATTAGATAATCCTCCAGTACAAACTATGTACATGGATCGTAAGTGACAGTGGATGTCCTTGGTTAGACATTTGGATCATGGGAATATTCGTCCCAAAAGGATTTTCACCTCTTCCTATTGGACTTTATAAATTAATCACTTTCTTTGGAAGAAAAGATGTATCTCTTTTTTTTTTCTTTTACTGAGAATGATATTTTATAATATGTCCATATGATTGTGAAATTTTTAATAGACCTACTTTCCCATCAGTGTTCAAAAGAAAAATAGGTTAACGTCTTAGAAGATTCAACCTGCATAAAGAGACAATTTTTTCCATGTGTCACCGTATTGATAATGCCAAGTATAAATATGAATATTTGGACCAACAGAGTTATGATCTTTGAAAATTACTGGTTTACATGCTGAAGTGATGAAGGCTGGCGTCATGACCAAAGTGAATATCCAGCTAGAGCACTAAGAAAATGCTGGAAAGCAAATTTACAGTTTCCATACACAAAAACTTGTTCTTCTTACTAGATTACCAAAGTCCAAAACTACTTACACTCAACAACAACATACCTAGTGTAATCCCACAAGTGGGGTCGAGGGAGGGCAAGCAGAACTTACCCCTACCTTTGTGGGGTAGAGAGGCTGTTTCTGATAGACACAAAACTACTTACACTACAACAACAACAACAACAACATACCCAGTGTAATCCTACAAGTGGAGCACAAGGGAAGGTAGAGTATACGTAGACCTTGACTCTACTTCGTACAGATAGAGAGGTTGTTTCAGATAGACCCTCGGCTTAAAATAAAGCATTTCCTAGCTGTTTGAAAAAGAGAATACAGAAATAAGAGCAGTAACAACAATGATACAAAACTATCTACACTGATTCCAAAAAATCTTTACACCAGGAAAAAAAAACATTACACAGTTCATTTTTAAGTCTCTGTGTAAACTAACCAACATGTGTCAACCCTAATGATTGCATAACCAAACCCATATAGCCATTCATACTGAATTTATGATCCTCATTCCATCTGCCAAACTAAGACTGATAAGACTATATTGTACACATTTCAGTATCAGAAAAACCCAAATTCACTTCCCAATTAAGATTCTGCTGATTATGCAGGATGACCGAGAGATAGAGCCAGAGGGTCTAACACCCAAATCAACTTCCAAGGGATGGACATTTTGATTCAAGCAGAGGTAAAGAAGAAACGAAGAAGTGGTTTAAGCACAAAGGATGAAAAATATTGATCAAGAACAAAAGAAGAAAGAAATCATAGAACAAATAAAACGTCTCCATGGTCCCTCAGTTATCTGAAGCTCCTAACGGCCAAGTCGTAGATACTACAAGGAACACATTTCTGAAAAAGTTTACTCAGATCACAGTAAACACCATATTATTAAACGACTGCAATTATCGGGAAAAAATGAAATATGCAATTATTGAACACTGTGATGAATATAATTTCGGGAGTTTCTTACTGATTACACAATTCAAAAAAACTAACTACCACATTGATTGTTTAATCTGCAGGGCTTGTTTCTTACAGTGCTTCGGAGGGAAATGGTGTGTAGAAAGTTAAGAAACTATGACACTTCACCCAAAAGCTACCACCTATAATGGAAAGTAAAAGTTCTCCACCCGCAGTATCCACGGTCCTAGGCCACCCTACCCGACTTTCTGTGCCATGCAACATGCTGAATTCTAAAAGTTGCCCATTTATATGAGAATGGTAAATGTCCCAGGCACCACGTGAAAGTTGGACTATCATCAAAACAAGTACTGGGAATTTCTACTTAAGAAACTAGTGAGAGCAAGAAAAGCATGCTCATGACCTTCAAAAAGTTGAAAGCAACATTGTATCCTCAATAAAGTAGACATACTCATACTTTTAACCTTCTGTTTAGCAAATGTACAATAGTTAGTTCAAGTACCTCTTCATCTCCATGTAAAGCACAAAAACAAACAGTCAGCTTGGCCTCCAAAGAACTTGACAAAATTCTCACATCAATGAAGCTTTCTGCACCTGAATTAACAGCAGAGGAGAAGGTCAGAAACAAGCAAGAGACAGGAGATACACAGTTTGGCCTTTTACCACTT
This sequence comes from Solanum etuberosum, assembly GCA_029582245.1. Lineage (NCBI taxonomy): Eukaryota > Viridiplantae > Streptophyta > Magnoliopsida > Solanales > Solanaceae > Solanum > Solanum etuberosum. The sequence continues at coordinate 11,663 of JAJONR010014860.1, forward strand.
GAAGCAGCATGTGTTTGTGACTTCTCCAAGAAATATGTATCTCTGTCCTTTTCACATTGCATCACGTGCTGCAACCTTCCAGATAACCTGCATGACTTATCAATACAAGTAAGAAAAGATAAAATTTGAAGAATATTTTTCTGTTTCTGTTCCTAGAAAACATGCAGAATATGCTCATAACTGATACATTCTAGTTCCATAACTCACCCGAATTGCTTAGGCCTTGCAATAGATAGTCTCTCATTTGTGGATACAGCTCCTAACGCTAGATGAAATTGGTCAGCCATGGTCCTCTGAGGTATAGCAGACTTTAGAATCTGGGGAACTTCCTGAAACAAAAAGAAAGGAATTGAGAGAACTACATATGGCAATTGATCGTGATGATTAAACAGTAAAAGATTAACTACATATTACATCCTCATCACTAGATGGATCACTATCTAGTTCCTCAGGTTGGTCACCATTGCTCATGTTTCTGTCACCAAGCAGCAATAAGTTTCTCTTCCGTAAGAACCGTGATCCTTGTCTTTTTGTTTGCAGCTGCTGGATAAGCATGATTCTTACATTCAAAAACATAATTGAAATGGTAAAAATGGTAATATGGAAGCGCTACTGAGATCTTTAAGAAAAGAGATCTGGAGAAGAAGAAAGCAAACCATTTTAGGATTGCCTCGTGAGGAACTTGTATGCTGAAAGTGATCCAGAACCTCAGCCATGGAATGCTCATTTGGATCATGTACAACTGCTACTTCAGATGAGACCAAATTCTCCTCGAACTGTTGTACTTCATTTCCACCATAATTCTCCAATAAGTCATCCAGTGACTCTATATTTTTTCTTTGCATGTCTAATTCTGCATTTAGGGGAAGCACAGATAAGGGCATGCAGGTTTCACAACTATCATGGGCAACCAAAGCATAATCTTTCTTCTGTGGCCGGGATTGGAACAAAAATTTGGGCTTAGATTTGCCCGAGCTTCCTGCAGTTATAGCAAAAATCATTTCAAAATTACAGCTTGAAAACTCAATCACAGATCTCAAGTAAAGAAAAAGAGCCATCAGAGATGTCAGACTTGAGGATTCAATATTGAGATGCATCCATTTCTTTTCTATTTTACTTGGAGTCAGGGGCGGAGCCAGCCTTTTGTTAGGGGTTCATCCGAACCCCCTTCCGCGGAAAATATTACTATTTATACATGGTTAAAATTATTTTTTATGTATATATAGTAGATGTTGAACCCCCTTCGTTTAGTTCGTGTGTTTAGTTCTTCAGATTTTGAAGCCCCTTATTAAAAATCCTAGCTCCGCCATTGCTTGGAGTCCGCTTGTTCCTGAGAAACACCACTATTACACAATGTTATGCTGGTTAGTTTTTTTTTTTTGGGGGTGGTGGGGGTGGGGGGGAATTACAGAGTTATGCTAGTCAGTAACAGCTTAGTCCAAGACAACTTAACCAACTATGATGAACAATGCTTGATTAAGATCATTCTTCTCATTGGTGGAGTTGACGACATCTTTAGCATCAAGACAAAGAACGCAAAATAGGGAAATGAAGTTAACAGAAATACTAATACCTTTAGATGATCTGTTCAATTTTGATGAGGCACCGTATAGCGATGAACACCCAGAATCTTTATTGAAGAAAACTCCTGATTTGCAATCTGCACTTACTTTAGGCATTGTACTTTTACCATCTCTTTGAAAATTTGCATCAGTAGAAGGCCTCATCTGCCAGATTTTTAACCTCAAAAGATCCACTTAGTATTGGTTGGACAAAATATTAAGTATTCAAGTTATAGTGGCATCGATTTTGTACACATAGAAATCAGCAGTCATACCTCATCATCAGACATAATTTCCTCCTCTGAATTACAAGTGGATGCCATTCTAGTGACGTGACAAAATTCATCATCTAAGGAGCAGGACAACGCCATCCAATGATCATTTTTGTTGATGAAGCTACCATCCTGACTCTTAAAAAGAGGAACTTCAACGTCATCTTCTTTGCATAAACCTGTCCGCCTCTGCTGACAAGAATGCAACCGCAACTGTAAGAGGAAGTCGTCATCTGGACCTTTTACTGCTCACACTTTTGTCTATCTCCACTTAGTAATAGATCCCTTTTGTAGATGGGATACACATTATGATAATACAGGCCTCCCCCATCAGTTAATAAGCTATGTGTTGCGTATGCGAACAAAGTTCCACGTTGGTAGCTTTTTTTTCTTTTTTCTGAAACGGTAGCTGCACATTGGTAGCTGAAAGGAAAAAGAAGCTACATAAAAGGTGTAGGGATGGATACTCTTAATGTTTGAGCCCTTTCCGGGAAAACCGTGCGACTTTGGCCCAAAGCGGACGATATCACACCATGCTAAGAGTATCTTCAGGTTATATTAGCCCAACACTTTGTTCCTTAAACTGAACGATTCCAGACAAAGGGGAGAAGTGGAGAGCAACTTTTTCTTGAACTCCCCATCAAAAAGTCAATTTCCATGTTGAATTAAACCACCATGACCCATTAAAGTCAACTAGGAACTATTTGAGACATATTTAACCCCCAAAAAAAAAGAAGAGAGGAAAAGATGAGGACCAAAGGAACAATAGAAAGAAGAAATGAAGGTATGTAGTATGACAAAAAAAAAGGAGGTGAATTCAAACCAGTACCAGCTGATCAGAGTTCACTGTATCGGTTGAATGGTGAAGTCTTTTGACATCTGCAGAAGATTAACATGGATAACTTCCCAAATGTCCTCATCTTTTTGAATATTTTGCAGAGGGGTGTTGATGAATGAAAATTCAAGTGGAGAAGTTTCATTGGGAATACCTGTGAGCAGTTCAAGCTGGGAAAGCACTCCTAAACCTCCCTGACAAACAAGAAACATCAAACTCTTGGGCATTATAAAGTATTCATCAGCAAATTCATATACAAAATAAGGGGGAGTTCACTGATAAATAGAAAATTTGTGCACCGAACATGCTGCATTGTGAATAAACACTAAACAGTTCATCTCACAACTAGAATTTAATTGCTAATGATCAAAGCCAAAACATAAACCTTAACCTTAACCCTCCAAAGCATTTTGAAATTTGTTTTTCTACGAATAGTAAGCATGAGAATTATGTCATAACATTTTAACAATCAATCAGCCAATAAGATTAGTTGGGATTTGGCTATACGACTCCTCTATATCCATTCTGCTTTCTTCGGGCGCAATTTCACTATAATAGTAAGCAAATTTTGTCTTAGATTAAAGATAAAGTACAGCTTACCAAGAACATTATATAAGGCAGCTGGCGTTTTAACTCGAGGAATTTGAAAATGTAAGCAAGAAAATTAA
>JAJONR010014861.1:0-17661 GCA_029582245.1 Solanum etuberosum
CTTTCAATTTGAACCAAGAGAAGACAAACCAAATCAAGCAATACGAAGAATGGACAGCAAGTATATCAACCAAACAAAAACAACAAGATAAGAATAAGTCAATCACACAAGACACAACGATTTACGTGGAAAACCCTTCGATGTGAAGAGTAAAAAACCACAGGACCAAAATCTTCACTATAAACACCAAGAGTTACAAAATTGTTCTCCAAAATTGGCCACAAAACAAGCGCCAAACAACGAGCAACAACAAAACAAGATTGCACCAAAACTAGAGAATTAAAAGAGAGATTTCACCCAAAATGAGCTACTGTTCACGCCCCAAAATCAGAAGATACAGACCTCCAAATCCGATCTTCACCCTTGAATTGCAAGAAACAGATTCTGAGAATTCCCATTTCAAATTTGAGCACGATCTGACGGTTAACGAAGTGGTAAACTCTGTCTGAAGCGGACTGCCTGAGCAGAAAATTTCCTGAAGCAAAACGAGATTTTTCTCTCTTTTCTCTCAATCTCTAAAACGGATTTCTCTTGATTTTTCTCTCTTGTGTTTCTGAAAATAAGACCTAAATAAGTCTTATATATGTCACATAATATTAGGCTTATGGGCTGGTCCTAATAAGACGTTTATTTATCCACATAGGAAGGGAAAAAAAGATCTTAAACCCAACATATTTTTCTTTCTACTTAAAAGTCATTAGTTTAGAATTATGTTTTATATATATGACATGAGTCTTTGTTTAATTTGTTATTTTGACATATCATCGGCGAGTGTATTACACACACTTTGTATTTTTGAGTGATTGTTAAAAAAATGTCAAAATGACACAACGGAATCCTACATAAGGTATCTAAAATGAACAAACCTCGGTTAAGGTGTTTAAATGAAAGTTCATGCCAACTTTAACACTCTGTTTGGATCATTGTTACTCATTGTTTCATAATGTACTATATTGTATTGTACTCTATTGTACTGTAATGTATGGTAGATACAATGTTTGCCTAAACTGTATTGTTTGTTGTTGTTTAATAACATTTTTATTGTTTGGTTTGACTGTATCGTACTGTATTGTAATTTATAAGTTTACTAAAATATCCTTAATTATTCTAAGGTAGGAGGTTTGACTAGAATTAAATAATATAGGGTAAATGGTAAAAAAGTATTATGAAATATTATGCCATGATATAATTGGAAAAAGAAATTAAGTAACAATGGGAACACACCAAATCGGTTGTTCCATAAAATGAGGGTTTTCATTGTTACGTAACAACAAAATTTAACAATACAATACAATACATTTTAAGTAACAACCAAAACAAATATTGTAGGTATGGTAACGAGGCAATACAATACAATACAATGGGTAAAACTGATCCAAACAGAGTGTAAGGATCCATTGATGGGTTAGACCTCCTAGATATTAGCAATGCAATGATTTTAATGCATGCATTAGTTCAATTAAAGACCCATTTGCCCTTCAAATCCATTTTTACATCTTTTCTATCATAATAGTGAAGGGTATCTTTGTAAATTAATTTTTTTATGCAATGCATGTTATTTTTAATGCATCAAACCAAACAATGCATAAAAATAATCTATATATAATTAATGCAAGCATAACTAATACATACAATTCTAATACAAACATTACTAATAATTCTATTTAACATTATTCTTATACACTCTACCAAACGACCCTCATATTCTATAAATTCGAAAATTTTCGCCAAAGGGCAAAAATTTTCAGGCGGGAGAAACGCTTTTTAAACTTGAACAACATTCAAATTCACACACTCCGCTTCCTATTGGTCCATTTGAATTGACACGGATCGAGACATATTCAATGTACACCGTCAGATTAAAGATGAATCCAACGGCTGTAAACAAGCATCCGAAAAACCAAATGACAACCAAAGATCTCTATAAAAACCATACGCAGATTCTTACCAATTATCATCTCTCCGACAATCAATTATCTCTTTCAAAGAAATTAAAAGCTATTCTTGTAATGGAGTCTACCGGAAAAGTGAAGAAGGGTGCCGCCGGCAGGAGGGGAGGAGGCCCAAAGAAGAAGCCTGTTACCCGGTCCGTTAAGGCCGGTCTTCAGTTTCCCGTTGGTAGAATCGGAAGGTTTTTGAAAAAAGGCCGATACGCTCAACGTGTTGGTTCTGGTGCTCCCGTTTACTTGGCCGCCGTTCTTGAATATTTGGCTGCTGAAGTAAATTTCCCTTCCTTCCCTCCATTTATGCTTTGCTAATTTGGTTCAATTAGGATGTAGGGTTTCAATTTTTTGATTGGTTGTTCTTATTTTTGTGTTCAAATGCTTTTATTGGTTGAAATTCGTGTTGGGTATCTTACAAGTTTTGATTTTGTTTGATTTATAGGTGTTGGAGTTGGCTGGAAATGCTGCTCGTGATAACAAGAAGAACAGAATCATCCCAAGGCACTTGCTTTTGGCTGTGAGGAATGATGAAGAGCTTGGGAAACTTCTTGCTGGTGTAACTATTGCACATGGTGGTGTTCTTCCAAACATCAACCCAATTTTGTTGCCAAAGAAGACTGGAGGTGAAAAGGCCCCTAAATCTCCATCCAAAGCTACCAAATCTCCCAAGAAGGCTTAGATTCTTAATGGGTGGTTTTTTTTTTTTTGGATCTTCTGTGTATGTAATTCTGTTGTTAGAAGCTGATGATTGTCCTTGATGGATATTAAAATGGAATTAGTTGGAACTACTGTTAGATCTTTGTTAGTTTTTTTTCTCAATTTTCAATCAATGAAACCCCTTGTTTCGACTTTTAAATTTTCTTTCCTCAGTTCTTTGTTTTTGTCTGTTGCTTTTGTTCCTGAAATGGTATGCTTTTTTCTAGATGTTGTTAATGTTGAAGGAATCACAGCATCAATAAAGTGATAAAATGATGCTTTGATCCTCTCTACAATTGAGAGCCATGTTCATTCGCCTTTCCAGATTTCAGATCTTGACCATTGGTGTATCAGATTGAATACTACTTATGATTTCTTATTGGGGCATATGAAAAAGTAATTAACTTTCTTCATTTTAAGCATTGATTGGTGTTACACATCTAGATACACGTGTTTCATAGAGGAAAATGCACTTCTTAGGTAAATTCTAGTTGGCAAGTTCAATCAGATAGATAGGCACCTAAGTCTTCATACTTGAAGCATTTTTTTGATCAAATTGTTTACCCAGTAATTAAGAACACACAAATTATAATGGTCAACTAATTGATAAGGTTCTTGATGCTGAATCGCTAGATTAATATAAACACGGTGACTTGTCATGTTGACAAGCACTAAATAAACTCTTTGATGTGGATGACCAAATCGAAGATGCCAATAGGATGAGGGGGGTTTTGTAATCGAATAAGTTGAACAAGTGATTGAGGAAGAGTTCTTGATGGGCATGGTGTAGATACCATTGTTACTCTTTATTATGAAAGAAACGGGCTCTTGGAATCCCAATCCTTGACAAGAAAATAATTAGGATGGATTTTTTTTAAAAAAAAAATTAATATCATGTGCACATCGTTGAAAAGAAAGAAAGGAGTTTTGTGATAAGAGACAATAGAGAAACTACGTTGTCACTAGATACTACTACTAATGTGGTAAATCACATATAAACAGCAATAATAGAGGAAAACTTCTCCAAAAACAGAATGAATTCACTACGGAGAAAGAGGGTAAACAAAGGTGCCCTTGATACAATAATAGTGTTTTACTAGAGAGTTCTAGCAGCCCAACAACTTAGAAAACTTGACAAAATCCAAATTCAAACAGATATCAAAACTAAAATCCACAGAAGAGAGTAGATACTAATTCTTTGTCGAGTCTGTTGACAAATACTTAGCTCATTTTAGGGAATCTAATGTGCACTGCGCAATATTCCATGCAAATAACCACCAGTCATAACAAAAGACACAAAGGAGACAACACCAGCTGGAAAAACCTTCTTTGATTTCAGAAAACGAGATCCCATTACTCCAAGAAGTCCAGCTGAGAGGACGAAACCAATTGCTGATGCCAAAACAGGTTGTGTTGGAAGCATAGTATAAACAGCGTACAGGAGGGAGGCAGAAACTCCACCTGCAATCAGGGATTTTGTGCTGCCACTCTTAAGATAACCCATAAAACCACCAGCTCCAACCAAGAAAGCATAGCCCAAGGTCAATTTTTGGGACATAGAGAGGGCCATTTTCTTTTTACTGTTATGATCCTCGCCTTTATCTGAACCCCCCTCATTGCCACCATCATTATTATTTCCACCATTATCTCCCCTACCGCCACTGTCATCATTTGTACCCCCAGTATCACCTCCACCACCACCACCTGCCTCAGGCAGAATATCGATTCCTGGCCCAGCTGGATCAACAGTAAAGGTAGTTGGCATTGTAGAGTCAGCAGAGACAACACTGGCTCTGACCCCCAAAGAGAAATGCTTCGATCCAGCAGACAAGCCTGGATACACTGTGCGAGGGGTAGTCAAGGTATGAAGAGACGAATGAAGTGACCTCAATGGCTGACTATGAGCAATGAAAAGCTGCCTTTGACTCCAAGCTTGGACTCGAAAGTTAGGCAACACTATGGAGGACTGAGAAATGGCCAAAAATTCACCCATTATCTGGAATATGAAATAGCAATGTGTACACTGAATTACGAGAAACTTATTTTCGGGATGTTTTGTTTTCAGCAGCTTCTGTAGTCTCAGCAACTTCCACAAAAATCAGTCTTCCATCAACAATCTGCAGTCGGTAGATCATTTCAATGACAGAACAGAAATAGACAAAGTAAATGGGAATCAACAAAGTAGATGGGAAACAAATTCCCCCCCGAAAGTAGAAGAGGCTTTCTGCAAAAGATAATGCCACTTAACATATTCACATTATTGATATAACATTTCTACTACTCTCAGCTGTGCTTTCTCTCATCTCTATTTCTCTGTCTGCTTGGCACTTCTCGTGTTTATCGCAAATTATAAAAATCTTTATCTCTGCACACAATGTTTAGTTACTTCCGTCTTGAATGACGTAATGTCCATTATGCCAATATAACACTAAAAACATACACAAAAAATTAAAAAAATCACTGTAGTGAGAGAATGGACGGTGATAGATGTGGCAATTAGATACCAATATTAGATCAAAGTCAGGAAAGGTAGAGACCACGGGGGGTGGGTGGAGGTAGTGGCTTAATAGAGGGGAAGCAGACAGTTCCTCAGTTTGGAGTTTGATATCATAGTTTTGTTCTTCAACTGATATATTTTATGCATACACGTATTCTTTCTTCTTTTATCATAGTTTTGTTCTTCAACTGACATATTTTATGCATACAAGTATTCTTTCTTCATTTTCTTGTTTTGTTTATTACTGGTTTAAGAAATTCTCTTCTCCAGAACACAATCATCCATTTTAAGTCCTGTCTTCCTTGAATTGAGAACTTAGATAACATATTTAGTTTTTCCTAAAAAATTTCCAGTTTCTTATCAGTAACTCAATGACTACCACTACTTAAAGCAATATAACATCTCGACCAGTGAACATCAAGAGATTCTGTCTCTACTACATTTGTCAGCAAAACCGGAAGGAAAACTTGGGACAACACGAGACTTCCCAGTCTTCATTTCCACTAAAGAGTTTATGAGCCAATTAATTCAACAAAGGTAGCATATATCTCAATTAAAAGATAAATAAAATAGGAACCAAAAACAAACAACAATAATAAGCATTCATAATGAGATGCAGTTCCTACAGCTAACACAATATCTCTACGTAAACCAGTAACTTCCAAGAACCTAGATCTCTCTTTCCAGTGAAATTTAGTTGTTCTAAAATGGGTATATTCTTTGCAAGTTTTGTTATAAGCCTATGAATTCCCCCCAACTTACATTTTCCACCCTGATCATTGGTCCCTTTTCAGCAATAATTATCCTGACTCCAACTGAAAGCATTTGCAGGACCATTATCATATTTCAAAGTCCTTACGACCAACGAATGCACCAGTAGATGCAGGTTGATGATAGATCACAGAGTCAAACATCAAGCTGAAACGATTCAGCTTGAAATACATCTTTAGCTTACAGTTTTGCAGTGAAGTGTTGGAATTAGATATCTGTTTCCTTTAACCCATGATGATTGATAAGTAATTTATTTTAAATAGATGGCGGTCTAAGAATTGTCAATAGGTAGAGGCATGCCTAGTTTAAAATGTGGGATAGCACTATAACGATAACTCCTTGTCCCCTTTCTAGCAATAGGTACAGATTTATTAAAAACTTATATAATATCCAAAGTTTTATATACAAAGTACATCCACCATTGTTGATCCGTATCACTATTAAGCACGTTCCATTAACTCAATATACAGATAACACACATAACCAAGCGTACACATTTAGAAAGCTGAGGTATTACCCTTCCGTTCAAGGAATTCAATGCATTCTGGGCATCTGCTTCTGACTCAAAGGTAACAAATCCAAAACCTTTAGGCCTTTGCGTTCTTGGATCTTTAACAAGCCTTGCTGCTCACCCAATTAACAAATCCATATCAATCAATCAAATTAACTAAGCCTTAATATTAAACTAGTTGCAGACCCACTTTAACAAAATTCATCACGAAGTGTATGAGTTGAGATCGAAATCTCAACAAAAAACACTTGGTGATTTCTACCCACCCGTCCCAATTTTAGTGGACAAAGTTATTGGTGGGAGGTGGCAGAATACCCATGTAATTAGTGTGGTATGAGGAAGGTAGGTGCACACAGACCTTACCCCAACCCCTACCCCTACCCCTACCTAGAGATAGAGAGGCTATTCCGAATAGACACAGACAAAAGCATTTCAAAAAAAGGAAATAACAGAAATGAAAAAGTCATGCCAAAATACTATAAAAAGCATAACAAAGCTTCCAACACAGAAACTATACAAAAAAAACACAATAACCAAAGTACAAAAGAAAACAACAAATAGTAATAGAAATCGAGGAACAAGAAGCTACAAGAGTTATACTACGACTACTAATATGAAAGGATAATCACCACCACACTCTACTACCTGCAACCTACTACCCTAATCGAAACCAGAGTCATCAAAAAAAATAAAATCTCATCATCTTTGTAGAGAGTTACAAAGCAATCACATAAAGTGGATTAATCATCTTTCAATTAAAAATTTCAGGAAAACAACAATGAAGAAATGCGAATTAACCTTCTGTAACAACGCCAAAAGGTGAAAATAGCTTCTTCAACTGTTCACTCGTAGTATAAAACGACAATCCTGTTTAACGAACAAAAAAATCAAACGTATCAGTATTAGGGTTTCAATAAGAACTCCACCAGACATAAATCCAGAGAGAGAGAGTGTGTACTGTTCACGAATAGCTGCAACCCTTTTGCCATCTGAGTTTCAGAGAGCAGCGCTGTATCTAAGTCAAAGAAACACTGCATTTCTCCAAATTGCATACTGATCCCTGGTTTTAATCCATATTTCATGTTGGTCCCCTACTATTCTATGATTGTGTTTTTTCCCCCAATAAGCCGATACTTGTGGTTTTAGGGGTGATATCAAGTCAGAAAAGTGTCACAGAAAGATAGAAAATCGATTTAAATTTAGATTGATTTGAAGTTGACGTTTTATTTAAATATGTAATTTAAATTTCTTAAGTTGTGTTTTTCTGACAAATATGAAAATCTCACAAGTTGTAAAAACTATCAAAATTTCTCCAATTCATATATCTACCAAATGAGCAAAACATAGTTCATAAACAAGATATCAGAATATCCTTAAGGCGCTACATTGAAAAATTCCATATCTTCATATTTCTTTTATAAGAAAATATTAAGAAAAATGACGTAGAGGAAAACAAGTCGCATTGTCTCCTCTCTACCCCCACCCCATCCTCATAGTTTTATCTTAGATATATACAAATAATCTTCGGATAATACTTTTTACTTGCATACCAAACACAAGAAAATAAGTAAGAAACCACTTGTTTTCCTAGAAAATGTTTTCCTCCATACCGAACACACCCTTATACCATCCTTAAGACTCTGTTGGCAACTTTGTTGAGCATTATTGAGGAAGTAAATCTTCTTCCTTCTTATATTTATGGGTGCACCAAGATATGTAAAGGGAAATTTTGTGCTGAAATGTTGTCAATATCTTGATTCCCTGAATCATGTTCTGAGAAGCCTAAGGTGCTACCAAGAATGAAGACTTCTCCTTGTTAATCATTTGTCCAGAACGCTGCATCATTTATCTCGTAAATAAAATCGTACCGTCAGCTTATAACAAATGAGTGATCACTGGTGCCTTCTCATCTGCAACATATGAAATGAAATCAGTATTCTGAGGTAATTGGTTCAACAATCTGGACAATAATTCTGCACATTTAACAAACAAAGAGGGTGAGAATGAGAAGGAATTACCGTGTATCAGCCTTCTTGATGAGTTATAAAGTCCATCCTAAATCAATTTATGTTGATTGAATAACAGATATTTGATATCAAATTATCATATCATGATATGTATCCATCATTCGTCAAATTCGAAGGTTCTAAGAGTGTGACACAAAAACAACCAGTACACCTTATCGTAAGCTTTAAACATGTCTAATTTGAACAAAATGTTCTCCTCTCCCCCATATTAAACTTGAAAATATTATCTACTAACTCATGGACCGACATAATATTTTTACTTATGGACCTACCCTTTATCAAACCTGATTGATTATGAGTGATTAATTTGTTACCAGTGAGATTAATCTGCTGTTCAGAAGTTTGAAAATTATTTTGAAAAACACATTTCTTGAACTGATTGGCCTTAAGTCCGACATAGTAGCGTAATGTTTTGAGCTTTGGGAAGAAGAACAAGACATGTGTATGTGAGAGATAGCAATATTAACAGGCTTTATTAATCAATGTCCCCTTCAATTATATCCTAACAGACCTAATAAAACTTAATATTGAAATCATCAAGTCTAGTGTCAATCTCCTTCTCCTTCTATTAACTAATGAGTGAAAGAACTTGGTGCTAAGGTTTTCCTTAGTTGCCTGTCTGAAACCAGACTTTTGACTCCAAAAGGAGAATAACAACTTCAGATGTTGTATCATCTCCGCATTCTTAAACAACAAGACCATAAAGGATTATCTTGAACCTCCTGTTGTCATGCATTCCTCACACCATTTGAAAAATCAGGTTGTTCAATCCATAGATTGAGAAACTTGTCTTTGCCTTTTGATATGTTGTACCTCTAGGGTGAGTAACATAGGGGAATGATCAGACCGTGTTCTATTCACATGACTTACCTAAGTTTTTGGGAAGAAATTCAACTATTCATGGTTAAGTAACACTCTATCCAGCCTTTTTCATATAATGTATTTTGATGTCCTTCCACTACACCATGTGAAAGGGGAACCAGAAAACACAACATCCAACAAACATCAGTCTACCATATAATTTATGAAAGGGAAACTTGTAATCTTGTATATGCTTTGTGACAAAGGACACCTTTTTTCTGTATCATCAGTGATTACATTAAAGTCACCGATTAAAGACTAGGGTATGTTGGAAGAAGTAGTAACATCCCTCAAGGAATCCTACAATGACATTCTCAAGTTGTGTTTTGTCTTCGTTTACACTATTAATACTAAACACTGAGTTTCTCCATTAGTCCATCTACACGGATCTTGCAGGCAACAACTTGTTCATTCTATGCAAGATTCCCTCAGCTGTCTCTTCTATTAACAGAGCCTCTAAGGGACAAGTTTACATTGTCAATAATGTCCCCAAAAGCCAGTTTAACATCTTCATATTGGAACTATGTTGGAGAAAATTTTTCAATGAGTTTCTCAACTAGTTCATCTACCCCTCTTCCTCACTAGAAGTATTTCCTTCAATACTTTCATATTCCTCTTCATTATCTGCATCATCAGTCATCGAGTTTCTGTCCTCTATTGGGTTGTTCATTGACATGAACTTCGCAGGTGACCTTGGTACTCTAAAGAAGGTAAATTGTCTCAAAATTAGAGTTTTGCTTATGGTAGTCCTTAATTTGTTTTTTACTATGACATTTGGGGTTCTGTTCAATCCCTGAAGTGCTGGCACTGGTTTCTTTTCATATGCTTAGTGAGTGGATTTCTCTCCTTATACGAAGTGCTTGAGTGAAGATTTTCTGCAGATTGTATCCTTTTGATATGTTGTTCTCTTTGGATTCATCCTACTTTGACAGTAGTATTGGCTGCAGTGCTTGGTTCGTTTTAATCTTCCTCTTGATTTGTCATATTTGTTATAGAATGTGTTCCTTCTTTCACTATTGGACTGCCAAGTGTTGATTCTTTTCCCTCTTGAACAATATTAGATGTAGTTTCTCTCTCATTCTGCACCTTAGTAGTAGTAGCCTTTCCTTTCTTGTTTATCTTCTTTTGCTTTTTGATTGATCGTTTGTGTTGTCCCCTTCTTTTCAGTTGGGCTGTAGGCTTAGTTGGAAATGTAGTTCATTATAAGAATACCTAAACACATATATATGAGAACTACATATCTGGCAGATTAAACCTCCTTCAATCTCTCAAAATTATGTTGTTCAGTTGAAATCACAAACACATAACGATAGAAAAACAAAATAATGACTAAAACTGCAAGCAAAATACTGAACAGGGTAACAAACAAATGTTCTTAAAAGATTATTTCAGAGGAGAAAAGCTTCTATTGAAAGTACCTTCTTTGTTTCAAGCAGAAAAGCCCTTCTTGAAATTATCCTTAAATGGACTCTATGCTGCACAAACTTGGATTAGTCAGTACAATAATTACCAAATATCAGATGGTTAGATTGAAACAAAGAAAGCACCTTTTCTGTTTCAAATTATTAAACGGGAAAGCAAGATGATATCACCAAAAAAATTAAGATAATACACTGAGAGATTTCATTTACAGTTTCCACACAACGTTTAATCAGATATTGAGAAGCCAAATTGCTTCCATTAAGCATGCCCAACTCTATAAACCAAGACAAGAATCATGTCACTGTCTTATGCGGTTATCTATTTCTGAGATTTGACATAGTAATAGATCTAAATCGAATAGCTAAAATACAAGCTCATCTAAGAGCCGGCTTACACTCCTATCACTAGTGCAAGAATCCTTGACAATGACTTCCCATGAATCAAAATTGAACTTTTTCTTCCTCTTCTCCATCTCCTCCAAAACAAAGCAAGCATCTTCAACCTTTCCTTTATCAAGCAGACCAAGAATCAAACACCTTACTGTTTCCGTACGTGGAAAATGCCTGCTCATCAACATTGCATTCAAAACTTTCAAACCTTCCTCAAATTCTCCTGTTTTACAAAATCCATCAACCACCATTCTGTGTGTAATTGCAATAGGATAGCAGCCTGCAATTTGCATATCAACTAACATCCTATACGCCTCAGCGGTTTTACCTTCCTTACAAAAATAATTAATTAACATGTTATAGATCACAATGTCAGGCTTAATGCGCCTTTTTTTCATCTCCACAAGTAAACTGTTTGCCTCACCAATTTCACCCCGTTTCAAAAGATCAGTCATCAAAACACCATAATTGACTATTTTCAGCTTACATCCTTGGTATTCCATATCAAACATCAATTTCTTAGCCTCCTTATACTTCCCTAAAGAACATAAACCTTCCATCAGCAAAGCATAAGAAACTGCATTTGCCTTCTTTCCCTTTCTAACCATATCCTGAAACAGACTTTTAGCACCTTCAACATCCCCCTTCTTACACAAAAACCCAATTTGACAATTGTAAGTAACCACAGTTGGCTCAACCTCTCTTTCAAGCATTTCATCAAACAGCTGGCGAGCCATTTCCCAATCACCCTTCTCCAGCCACATCTTGATAATAATGTTAAACGAAACAGAATTTAACCAGATACCCATCTTCGAACAACTCCCTAACATCTCATTAGCAGCTTCAGAAAGCCCATTATCAACAAGCACATTCAAAATTGAATTAAAAGACTGCACACTACGCGAACAATTAAACGACCCCATTTTGTGAAAAAGCTCAACAGCTTTATCAACTAACTGGGCTTTCCCATAATGTTGAATTAACCCAATAAAAAGTGTTTCTTTACATCGAATATAATGAGTTTGGAGATACCCAAGAAGGGATTCAACAGCTTCAAAATTTCGAGACTTTGCGAGCTTATAAACAAGACAAGAATAAGTTGGGTAGTCATGTTTGAACCCCATTTGTTGGTAATCATGGAAGAGTGAAATAGCTTCATCAGGATCTTGGATTTGTTTGAGATCTGCAAGGAGTGGTATTGGTTTGCGAAGAAGGTTTCTTGTGGGCTTATGAGGCTTTTGAGTTTCAGGTGAGGATTTTGAAGTGTGTCTGTGAGAACGATGATGACTGTGGTATGGTTGGGATTGGAAAATTGGGATTCTGAATTGTTCAAGATTGTGATGTTTGAGTGTTGAAAGAGCTATGGTAGCTTGTTTAACTCTTGAATTGATCATGGAGTTTCAAATTACTTAAACTGATAATTTTGCTTCATTCCTTGCCTGAGCTAGTTAATGTACACTTTTCACTTGCACCTTGATTTGTATGGTTGTTATACTACATATATTTGTATAGTTAGTTTAAATGTAATACTATTTGTTTTAATTATTACTGAAAATTCATGGTAACAACAAAAAGATCTACTTCATGTACTCCATAACCAATTTGATATGATCACTTCGTTATCTTAATATTTTTTTCTCATTTTATCTTTATTTATTATTTAATAATTATATTTCAGCTTTTATCTTACATTTTCATAGTAACTCTACCCCGTACCCTGAGTTTATCATTCAAATTATGAATACATGAGATTATGCAACAACAGTAAATATCTAATTATCCACACGATAATTGATAGTATCTTGTAGCTGATTTGTGTCTCAGATGAAATTATTTTGGTCTTGTGCTAAAACAGAAGTTAATATAATAGCACTTCCATATTGGTCAATTCTAAGAATTTTTCATGACAAACTCTGCATTTTTATATACTTTCGATATGATACCACAGAAATATAGCAACAATTATAATTTTTTTCAATGAATAGGTGTCCCAAAAAGTATAACCATGTATAAATCAATAGTTGAGAAAACTTATAACTCATTACTGCACTTGCAAACAGTTAGTTTTTTTTCTCCAACAGCAACCTTAGCTGACATTTCTCCCACGATGCAGAGGCATCTGGTTGATACTTCCGATAAAATCTCAGGCATTGTAAAGCCTGATGTCATTGTAACTCAAACTCCACTCTATCTCCAGTAGCCTGGATGAAACATTCACTATTAGAGATATGAATCTTCATGACCGGTGATGGTGTTTCGTTATAGCTTTATAAAACCAAAATCCAGAATTAAGAGTTGATATCATAGAGTCAGGTGTTATGGTTGATGATTAGTGAAATGAAGTACGATAAGGTGTTGAGAACCGAGTTGAAACAATAGAGTTGTTCTCGTAAGAAACATACCATGTGTGGGTGTCTAAGTACTGATAAGCTGCTGATATTACTAATGTGGTCTTTGGATAGCAGAAGCCTAACATGCGGGATGCTTCTCCAACTCTCTCCAAGTGCTGCCTTGGAAGTACCTCTCTCACCAGCCACCATGTGATTCGTGACCTAGCATAGAAGGGTAAATATTATAACGAGGCCCACACAGGGGCGGAGCTATAGGAAAATTACACGGTATATACAAGATCAAAATTAATTTTTATGTATATATATATAATAGATGTTGAATCCCCTTAGCTTCTTTCTTTTTTTAACTTCTTTATATTTTCAATCTCATTAGTAAAAATCCCGGCTCCGTCACTGGGTTCACAAATAGGATATCAAGAAACTTAACTGCCTATAGTGAAAGTAGAACTAGAATACTCCATTACTTATTGAGGAAAGTTCGGGTGGACAATATGGGATCATGTGTAAGGGCAGCTCGGTGCACTAAAGCTCCTGCTATGCGCGAGGTTAGGGGAAGGGCCAGACTATAAGAGTCTATTGCACGCAACCTTATCCTATATTTCTGCAAAAGGCTGTTTTCGCGGCTTGATATGGGATCTTATGTATTATATTGAAATTTACTTGTTGAGTCTAAAACGACCTATGTGGATCATTTTTTTTTTTTTTAAGAACCTAACTGATAAATAGAAGCTGATGGTAAGTACGCTACAACTTGACAAGTTCATATCTCTGGCTTATGTGCTTAATAATAATACACAGAATCACAGATCCTCTCCTTAGCAGATAAAATAGCTCATGTTATGAAGATAACAGATATCAAAGTAATAGCAAAGAGAATGAGAACGCTGAAACAAAGATATTAAAGATAATAGAAAAGAGAATTAAGAACGCTGAAACAAAGAGAACATGTTAATGTTATGGTACTGCCAAACTTACCAAAATGGAGATATCATGTTCATGTGCCAATCGTTTTAGTAAAAATCCCGCTGAAACCATTAAAGCATGTCCTGTTTCACAAAGAAGGAACAATCCCTTTAGTTGTTACGTCGAGTATTAGTTGTCAAGAAGGTTGTTTTATTTTGACATGTGGATACTCTTCAACTGAAAAAAATCAAAGAAAGAGAACTCACACACACACCAAAAAAAAAAAGTGTCTGAGAGCATACATCAACAACTAAGCCTCAAGCCAAACTATTAGGGATACTAGAAGAAAAAGAATCTAACCCAATCAGGGTTCTCGTTTACCAAGAAGTTACCTTAGAGAAATGAAAAACGAAAAACTTCCTAGAATAAATGCAAACTACAAGTTAATTCTTAAATTGCTTAAGACAGTCAAAATAAGAAACAATCTAAAATTAATACAATAATCAGTTCATCCTACAGTGAGAAATTACCATGTGCACCACCTCCAAGAATTGGTGCAATGAGTGATGATATTGAGTCAATGATAAGCATTCTTATGTGCTGATCTTTCTGCATATCATACCCTCATAAGTGAGTGCCCCGAGGACATGTACCTAATCTAGGGACAAGGCGATGAGAGTAGAGAAACTAGAGTTGTATTTCCAAAAACCTGAGATCTGAGATTGTTCTTTAGCTGATGAAGCACTTCAAACAGTGTAAAAATGTCAAACACTGAGAAACATACTATGTTGTTCATTACTTGTTGAAGGGCCTTGTCCACCTGAGAAAGAGAATATGGCGTTGAATAGCTGGGTACAAAAACTTGCATGATAATCTCAGCAGCCATATTATTCATGTGGACAAATGATAACATGCACAGTACATCTCCAGTGATGTACATAAAATTGTGGCATGCATATCCTGATCAAAAACAACTTCCCGGTAGATATGCAATGCAGCATATGCAACTGAATTTGAGAAAGCATACTCTATCTGACCTACTAAGAGAAGTGAAAATCCAATTGGAAAATGAATCTACGCAAGCCAGACCTTGTGATAAACATGTCAACGTAACAACAACATACCCAGTGTAGTCCCACAAAGTGTGGTCTGGGGAGGGTAGAGTGTACGCAGACCTTACCCTATCTCAGAGGTAGAGAGATTGTTTCCGATAGACCCTTGGCTCAAGGAAAACAATCCAGAGCAGTCCCAACAAGAAGTAACGGAAGTACAAGAAATAACAGATAATAACAAAAACAGTAACAACAACAGCAGATAGTAACAGAACAGAACTACAACTAAACAACATGATAATCGAGGTACAAGGAACAAAAGATTGTAACAACAGATAGATTGATTCACATTTCAGTAGTAGAAAAGAAGAAAATTAAATTATCGACTGCTGACTTTATTTTCTTTTGTTAATTAGCACCGCAGATATTCTATCAAGAAGATACTTCTTGCAGCATGGTTCTCCTATTCAAATTTGTACAAAACGAATTATGGATCATAAAGAATAATCAGATGGATTGGTGCTAGTTATTTTGTATCAAACAACATAAAAACATGTTTTATGACAGATCTAGAGTAGTTATTATCATGAAGAAGATCAGCTACGATGAATTACAAAAGAGGGACAAAGGATTCGACTGGCGAACAATGTCCAAGATAGAGAATGTGCAGTCATACACAGAAAATATCTAGTAATCTTAACCAGAAGTTTCCATGTCACCCTAACTTTCATTGGATACTTTTGGTGTTCCGATCACATAAAGATTTGTGAAACAGCAAACTGAATTGCAGTCTATCTTCGCCGGCAATAAATAACAAAATCAGGTAAGGAAGGTCACACAATGAAAGGATCTACAAATCTGTTTCATGGGTAAATCTAGACACTGAAAACATATATAAATAAGGTTAATCAGAAAACTAGAAAAGTTTTGACCTCATAGGCAGAAAGATCTGATGTCTGAGTGACAATTTGAGCAACACGTTTAGGAGAGAGAGAATTTCCAGAGTCCAAGAAAACGATTTTGCCCCAGCTTTTTGCAACAGCTGAAGCAGCTTGTAAGCAAATCTGGACAAAAATATAATCTTGAATCAGCAACAGAATTAAGAGCCAAAAGAGGCTTCAAAGATGAAACATGTTACATAATTCAATAGTCAGAAGATTTTTCCAACTTTAAGAAACAAACATCAGGAATCAGCACAACCTCCATGTCAAAAAATAAAACTCGAATTATCAATGCACTCTTACTTGTGTTTTACCAGAGGATGATGTGCCAACTAGCTCCGTTAGATATCCCTCTCTTAATCCACCATGAAGAAATGTATCTATGCTGATCCATAGTAGTCTTATTCATCAGTCATTTACTGTCAAGGAAGCTTTAAAAGTATCGGGCGTTCAAGCATTGTTACCTTCTGCATCCAGTAGGTAAGAAGCGCTTATTCTGTAAAGCATCATCCAACAACTCCTGGCCATCTACCCATGGTTGATGCTGCTTGTTAATGATAGTCAGAACTTGAGTGATCCCCTATTTTACGAGTAAAATGAACGTACAGATCATGATAGGAATACCAAAGAGCAGATATATGAAAACTACATATGTGGCAGATCAAACCTCCTTCAATCTCTCAGAATTATGATGCTGTTCGGTTGAAATCACTAACACATAAAGATCATGCAGGAGAAAATCTTCAACTGCGGAAACAGAAAAACAAAAATAATATGACTAGAACACATAAATTGAATTTTATCCATAAATCATTTGTTCCAAATTAACTTTCTTACTTTCTATTTGAGGGTATCCTAGAATTATGTCCTGCCCTTTAGGAACACTTTTCCACTGCAATTCTTAATACTTTTAGTTCTTTTATTTAAAAGATGCTTTAGAAACCACTTTTGTTCTAAACAACATCAAAAATTTCAATAAGACGACTTTATCTCCACTTCTGGATCCATAATAAAACTTTAACTTTTACCTTAATAGTCGTATCCAAACCAACTGGGACACTAAAATTGAAAGAATGGAGTACAATTCAATTGTTAACGCCAGCATTATTTCAAAAGATTCAGTGAACTGTCTATTCTGGGTACAAAAGGATCAAATTCTTTTAATAATGTCATCCAAATTCTTTAAAAAAGCTTATACAGGAAAAATGGAGTTGGGCGGGCGGTGTCAAATATGAGAATCAGCGTTAAACAATCACATATGGATGGGAATCCAGTGGGGGCGCCCCCCCCCCCCCCC
>JAJONR010014862.1:0-10606 GCA_029582245.1 Solanum etuberosum
ATATAGAATGTTCTTTATTTTTCAAAAGTTCATATCAAATTAAAATTAGACAAATCTATTATTATTATCCCCCCCCCCCCCCAAACATTAAACACCAAATTTAGTATATATTCTATATTATATATTGTATTATATTATATTATATTTATTTATATTATATTATATTAAAAGAAGACACGTTTTCACATCGAAGGGTTGTGACATTTTCAAAGAGTTATAACTTTTCCGATTAGTTGTGACCTTTTTGAATGGTTGTGAATTTTATAAAGGGTTGTGACTTTTACGAAGGTTTGTGGCTCTTCCAAAGAGTTATGACTTTTCCGAAGAGTTGTGACTTTTCTGATAAGTTGTGACCTTTTCGAAGGGTTGTGACTTTTCTGAAGGGTTGTGACTTTTATGATAAGGCACAATCAGCACATGCTCATACTACCCTTTTTAACTTTAAATGGAGGAGTTTCCTCAAATTTTTGAACTACGATTGTTTAATGTTTTCTATTCTTCTGTTCTTAAAAACTCAAGTGTGATTTACAGATGTTGAGAATCTCAAAGTTCAATGAAATTTGAACAGTCCCTAACATAAATGTTATATTAATATAATACTCCAACTAAAAACATCCAATTTAGTATATCTTCTATATTTTATATCAAAATTTATTTATATTACATTAAAAGTAAGAACTCCAACAATACAATAATAACATAGTAATGGACTATAGGGGAGGGAGGAGAAAGTTTATTTAAAAGGTGTAACTAAGAGATTTCAAGAGTGACTTTTTTATCATTACATATTTAAAAAAAAAAGAGATTTTTTAATAAAATAAAGACGAAAATAAATTCAATTTGAGGTCATAAAGAAGTGTCAGATCTCCTTATCTATATCTAGCATTATATTATAAATAGTTATAGGTATTTTTCGGATGTTGATTTGACAACTTTCAGTAGTAATCAAGAGAAAGTTTGCCTTCACTATTTATAGTAACTTATACTTTATCATTCTCCATTTATAATTGTTTATTTAATTTTTTAATTTAATAATATTGACAGTATTTTTAAAAATAGTATAGTACATGGGTTGATATTCACGTGCAACGCACATGCGTCAAAACTAGTATAATTTAAAAGAACAAATAAAACAATTAAGCTTAGTAAAAGTTGGGTAGGGTTGGGTCTTGACCCGTAATGTAACACATTATCTAACCCATTTTGACCCAAGCAAATTAGGGTGGGGTTGAGTCTTGACCCGATTGTTGTCTTAACACATTATGACCCGTCCAAATTTAACCCAACCCGTCCAATTGTCACCCCAACTTTTGAGTAATATATTTTCTGTTATTTTAGAGTGAAGTATCAAAAACACTTTTAAATTATTTTCTTTTTCTTTTAGTTTCATACGTAAATTATTTGGAGTGTGAGACACGCACCTAAAATTATAATTATAAGTTTGAGAAATACACTTCATAATGTGTGATGGTGTGTATACTCTCTTTTTTTATAAATAAAAAATTGTCACATGGATCGCCACGTGAAAAATAATTCCAGCATTGAGGTGAGTTTATCAAACTAATGAGTGATAGTTTATATATGTGTTTCTCACACTCTCAATACTTTAAGTATGAAACTCAAAAAAAATAATTAAAAATTGGATAGCTTGAATATGTTATTGACACTTAACTCAATAATTAAAAAAATGTATCAATATAAAAATAAAATAAAACGCACATGGACGAAAAATTTGGGCCGGATGCGCTTGAGTATGCGTGTATATGTATACACACATTTGATCCGGTCAGCGTTGAGGTGTGTTTCTCAAATTAATGAATGATAGTGTAGGTGTATTTCAAACACTTCCAATGATCTAAGTATGAAACTAAAAAAATGATAATTTAGATGTGTTATTGACACTTAACTCTTATGATAATAATAAAAACGTATAAGCTTGTTGAATTTCTCACGTCAAGTGGATAGACTTAAGTCGTAAGTATTTCTAAACTTGTTCGTATATTTTATTTTATCAATTTATTTGATTTTTTAAAAATAAAAATATATAATTATAATAATATATTTTCAAGTATTTTAGAGTGATTATATTTTTCTCATAACACCACTTAATCAATTACTCTTTTTAAAAAAGAAGAAATTATATATATAAATTAAATTAAATATATTCTATATTTTTCTACTATATCATAAAAGGGAGCTTACTAGGTGAATCAAGCAATACACAACATGCCTGCCTATCTGTTATGCAATAAAATAGTCTATTAACATACTTTTTTTTTCATTAACTATTTGTACATGTTGCTTAAAAGATTACATAGTCTGTGCACTCTTTTGGAATGAACGAAAACGTACCCTTATTTAGTATTTCGATTTTAAACTACCCTAATCAAATAATGTTTGTTGAAGATATCATATTCGTCCGATTTTATCGATATTTTTTTAAAGAAATCGTATCTTGAAATAAGGAAGATTTTGACCAGCTACTATTAATTCCTGAAATGTTAAAATTACTATTCTTGGGAAGAAGTGTGATTTTTTGTAAATCAAAAGTGGAAAAGGGAAGAAATGCGTGAACCGGTGAAGTACGGTTGTTGAGGAGAGAGATAGAGACAAAACCTAATGTGAATTGGGCTTAATTTGGATCGAAAAATTATGAAAATTTTACACCATTCTTATAGAGTTAATTACATTTTATTTTTATTCTTTTTAAAATTACAAAAAATTCTTAATTTGATGGAATCTGGATATATTTCAAAACGTTCCGATACATCGCGTTTCAATTTCGGATATATCGATCAACGTCCCGATGCATTGCGACTGGGTTTATGAATACATCACTCAACGTCCCGATACATCACTCAACGTCTTGATACATCGCGTAAAGTGATGTATCCGACCGATACATAGCGTAAAATGATGTATCCAAAAATAGGAGAGAGTTGAAATTTTTGTATTTTTTTCAAATGGTGGGGAATTTAAGAGAACATGATAAAAATAAGTTGTATATTTAGGATTTTTTTCAAAAACTATACAATAAGACGAACATGTGATATGTATTTATGGTAAATCACTATGTTTAAAAAATTATAATTTGTAGTTTAGGGTTTTATAGCGAATTTCTCTCTCTCTCTCCCTTGCCCTTCTCTCTCACACTCTCTCACCTCTCTCTCTCTCTCCGGCCAAAATAGTTGCAGCCCGAAAAACATTCCACATAAATATGACAATTGTATTATGTACTATGTACCAAATGTATTTAATTACATGTCAGTTGTATTTTGTGTATGTATCAATTGTATATGTATTCCATATCAATTGTATTATGTCAATTTATATTCTACCAATTGTATTCGTCGATACAAATTGTGTTCGTTAATACAATTGATACAATTATATTCGATATATGATACAAATTAATTGTATTCGAATAATTATATTTGTAGTTTTTGTATCAATTGTATTTGTATTATGTATCAATTGTATTCGTTGTATAACAAATACAACATATATACAAATCAGTTGTATTAATTGTATTCATGATACAACGAATACAACATGCATCCAACCTCTCTCACCTCTCTCCTCTCTCTTCCAGATCTCGCCCGCCTCTCCCCTAACATATAGCTATAATTTGTAATTAAACAAACTATAGCTATAGATCTCTAATTAAGCCCAAATTATAGTCATATTTGAAAATTTATAATTATTTTCCCCCTTTTCCTGGAAAGTTCTTTAGCATTCTAATTTAATAATTAACAAAATACATATTATGAAATGAAAATTAATGTAAAAAATTAGTAATTATGAAACTTGAATTAAAGTAATGTCAAACAATTTTAAAGAAGACGCTAGTAAAGTAATATAGTAATATCAATCAATTTTTAAAGAAGATGATAATAAAGTAATAATAGTTATGTTGATAATAAAAAATATAATTTTAAAATAGTAAAAATATGATAAAAGAATGATAATTATAAAAATAATAAAGTTTAGAGTAATAGTAATAATATTATATAATAGATAATTATGGTAATAATAATAGTAATAAACAAAAATAATAGTGAATATAAAGTATTCAATTTATTAATAATCTAGAAGCTTGAGGAAATGAATTAAAAGAAAGGATAGATAAAATTGGGAATCAACAAACGTCAATTGCTATGTTTAATAATTTTCTTTTTTCGCGTAGTTATTTTTATTGATTGATACAATACACACATGCAAAACATGTACAATATACTTGCTTAGCTAAAAGATCTTAAATGTGTCACTACTGATGCATCAAGGTAAATTAATGGTGTAACTATGTTGATTTAAGAATGGTCATTTGAACATCCTTGTCGAATAATTATATCTGCCCATGTGATCCTTCTCTTAAACTCTGCATAAACGTACATGAAATGGCACCAGCCCCCCCTTTAATAAATTATATGTAAAGAAAACCAAGTACACAATCACTTTTAACACACACACAAGTCATGGGTGTGGATCATAAAATAAATGTGGGAGTCCTAATGTTCCCATACTTAGCTTATGGGCATGGCCATTAGCCATATCACACTTTACTTTGAGGGAGTAAATAATTACAGTATCAATAGTTAGAGGCGAACTTAGAATTTGAAGACTTCGAGTGCA
Source organism: Solanum etuberosum (assembly GCA_029582245.1). Classification (NCBI taxonomy): domain Eukaryota; kingdom Viridiplantae; phylum Streptophyta; class Magnoliopsida; order Solanales; family Solanaceae; genus Solanum; species Solanum etuberosum. The sequence goes on from JAJONR010014862.1 coordinate 4,633, forward strand.
CAGTCATTAATGACTCAAATATGAGCTCTAAGCTAAACTTAAAATAAAAACAGTAAAATAGGGCTCTAGCTGGATTCAAACCCTAGTCTCGTAGGTAGTTCCTCTAGCTTGTACCAGCGGCACAAGGGTACTCCTATGCTCTTCATGAGTGCCCTGCTAATTATATCCTACTTTTTGTCTGTTTCTCAAGATAAATATACACATGATTTTTTTAAAACATGCAAAGCGCACACACCAACGGCCCTTTAATAAAGCCTATAAAGAGAACCAATTACACAAGCAACTTTTCCACACACACAGAGAAAAGTCATGGCTGTAGAACACACAACAAATGTGAGAGTTCTAATGTTCCCATACTTAGCTTATGGCCATATCACACCATTCTTTGAGTTAGCCAAAAAACTCTGAGATAGAGGCTTTTCCATTGATTTGTGTTCAACTCCCATTAATCTTAATTTGATCAAGAAAAAGATTACACAAAAGTACTCTTGTTCAATTCATCTAGTGGAGTTTCATTTACCAAACTTGCCTGAACTTCCTCCTCATTACCACACAACAAATGGCCTCCCACTCTATCCTCAATCTACTCTTTGCAAAGCCATCACAATGTCAAAACCACAATTTTACGAAATCCTTAAAGATCAAAAACCGAATGTTTTAGTACATGATGTAGTGCAACCATGGGCAGCAGGGATTGCATCTAGTCTCAATATCCCATCAATTAAATTTTGCCTTACGTTCTATCTCAAGGATTATGAGCGAGAGATAACGCGTCCCTATGACGTTAAAGTGGAGGAAGAATTAGGTGAAAACAGAGCAATCATGTTGGTGAATAGCTCTAGAGCAATAGATGGAAAGTACATGGATTATCTTTCGGAAATTGGCAAAACAGAGATTCTACCTACTGGAGTAGTTATTCAGGATATCGCGATCAATGAAGAAGAGATGGAAATCATTAAATGGCTTGGGAATAAAAAGGAGAATTCAACTGTGTATGTTTTTCATTTAGGAGTGAGAATTTCTTAACAAAGGAAGAAATGGAAGAGGTAGCTTATGGATTAGAGCTTAGCAATGTTCATTTCATATGGGTTATAAGGTTTCCAAAAGAAGAACAAGTCGTAAACCTTGAAGACGTACTTCCTCAAGGTTTCCTTCAAAGAAATATCGGAGAAAAGGGAAGAATAATTGAATGTTGGGCTCCACAGACAACAATTCTAAAGCATCCAAGTATTGGCGCATTTGTAACTCACTGTGGTTGGAACTCGACTCTTGAATGCATAGAGTTTGGTGTCCCAATCATAGCGCTGCCTATGAACTTTTACTCCCATCAGCCTCTGAATGCTAGATTTATTGTGGAAAATGGTGTAGCTATTGAGATGGAAATGGGAAGATTCATAGAGGTAATGTAGCTGAGACTATCAAAAATGTGTTTTTTGGTGAAAAAAATATTGGGGAGGATTTGAGGAGGAAGAGATGGATGGAGTTGTTGAGGTGTTAAAACAGATTTGTGAGAAGAATCAGTCATGATAATGAGATAACATTGTGTGTATGAATGAACTAGTGTTGTTACCACTACTTCATATGAATAAACCAGCTTTTAATTTGCTTTTTTGTTTGTTAGATAACACAGTGTGTGTTCTGTCTACGAGTTAATATCTGAAAAGGTCAATTAACTAGAAGAATTAAACTTTGTTTTGTATCAATAAAATTACATAATTTAAAACGTTTATCTTTCAAAATTACTTAACTAAATTTTGTTACATAACAGAGTGTGTGTACTGTATTGTGTCCAGAAGTATCTTTCAAAATTACTTAACTAAATTTTACTTGATAATTCAAACAACTCACTAGATAACAACTTATGCAAAAATTGGTTGAAATATTGTGTAATAACATTTATTTCATCATAATTTAATCTTCATAACTGCGAATATACAAGTCATATTTATTGTCTTGGCAGTAATATATATTCAACTCGACAGCTCGTGTTGGACACACTGGGAATTATGGTATTTCCGAGGGCCGGGAAGGGGTAGTAAATGGAGAAGATAAGTGAATTAAATGTTATATAGGTATAATCTATATATTATAATAAAGCTGGATATGAAAACGGTGACGTGGCGCTCTTTAAGGGCTTCATTCTTATTTATTTTTTTGTGGTTTTACTGACATTTTTTTCTTATTTCTTTCAATTATTTTATTTTCTTACCTCTTCAATTACAAAAATTTTACTCTTAATAAATATTAATAATGTTCATAACTCCTAACCTTTCATATTCATAACCCTCAAATAATTTAATATACAAATTTATGACATCTCAAAATCACACTTATATAAAACCTATTTTGAGACATATGTGATGATTTATTTTTTTTACATTTTTCCTTATTCTTCATCTCTTATCTCTTTTGTTGGTTAATTTTTTTTCTTATTTGATCTGATTTTGCAGGATGAAGATTGTTAGATATTTTTGTGCAGTTCGATTTTACAAGGTAAAACTATTTGACGTGCCTTATATAGTTATCACTTTTTCTCTGTTGCAATTATACATTCAATATTATTATTTTTGAATTCATGATAATATGAACCACAAATTATTATTTTTTAGAAAAAACTGTTTGATTTTGTCTCTTTGCTTCTCTTTGTATATAGAGAATTTTTGTTCTTCTTTTTGTAGTTTTTGGAGCATTATGTTGTGTTGATAACAAGATCCTTCTTTTATCTTAACCTCATAATTAAATATTCTTCAAAGTTTTTATTTGATTCGTTAACTTCATTTTTATATTTTGTTGTTGTTGTTGTTGTTGTTGTATGGTTAACTTATTTTGTTTTCATGTCAGGATATTTTTGAAAATAGAAGCTAAAAAGAAAGCCAACACATACATGTATGCTACTCAATAAAACATGTATATATAATTTTGCAGTCATATAAATCATCTTTTAATAACTAGTATGATAGAATATGAGAATGTAAAGTTAATACATAATTTTTATAATATTGTATAATTTATAAAAAGATGTTTATTGATATGGAACTTTGTAGTCCTCATAATTTTAGTTTTTTTTTTTATTATTAATATTAAAAGTTCTCAAGTTTTTGAGATTTTCAGATATCACTATTACAATCTGTTTGGTCAGAAATTGATAGACAAAAGTATTTGTTTAGGATAAAAATGATTTAGTAAAGTTGTTCTCTCTCAATCTACTTTTTTTACCAATATTAAGAATTATCTAGATAAAAAAAAAAGTGGTGTAGCACATCTCTTTGGCCAATAATTTTATTTATCTTGTTATTTTCTCATTTTTTTTGACAAATTTTCTGTTTATTTATTTCTTATTTTTGTACAAAAATGAATGTATCAATTACTACTCCTTCATTGATTAATATTTTTCAATATGAAAATTCAAGTATCTTTATTTTATGTACTTCAATGACTTTTGATGATCATAACTCCTAAATTATATTAATAATCATGTTCATAATATCATTTAATATTTCATATTGTTGTCCTATAAATAGAGGCATTATAAAAATATTTATAAAAAAAGATCAAATTTATATGTATAGCAAAATTAAGATTTTTTATATATATATATGAAGAAAAAAAACTCTTTTTTTTTAGAAAAACTTTAAATTTCATCATTTAATTTTCTCAATAACAAATTTGTGTTAAAAGTGTTAAAAAAGATCATATATATAAATTAATTTTCTTCCTAACAACATAAATGAGGTGTAAATAAGGATAATAATAGTCATATTTTTTTATTTTTTCTTTTTTACCATAATTAATGTGAATATATGATTAAAGTGTATTAAATTTATTATTATTGAAAGCAAATAAAAGTTTCTTTTACTTTTTCTACATTAAAGAAGGAGTTATCCTTTGTAGAGTTATTACTCCAATTTATTTATAATAATTACCACGATAATATTATAATAATAAAAATAATTGTATTTATATTGTCAAATTTAATTTTTATTGTCCTATTTTCAACATTGCATACATGTATTATTTTAAAAAATCATTTCTTTCTCACTCTTTGATAATCTCTATACAATTGGATTAGGTAAGTATCACACCAAGTCACTAAATGAAATCATGACTTATCGTTTATATCTCATTTTACGTTATGTGTTAACTTTTTTTATTTTTTATTGTAAAAAATATAACCTCAACCGTAATGTTGCACTATCGCAACTTAATTCTCTCTTCTCGCAATGCCTCTACAAGAATGAGAGTTTAAATAAAAAAAATTAATATTAATAATTTTTATGAGACACAAATTGCATTGGATGAGTGTCGGTCCGAATATCAAAAAAAAAAAATATCTCTAACTTTTGAATTTCATACACAACTATGTTAGAATATAATACAAGTATTTCTTTCTCATCATGATTTACCATAAATGTATCTTTATTTATTTATTTATTTTTATTATTGTGTCATTTATATAAAAAAGAAAGTCACGCAATTTATGATTGAGTAGATTTAACATTGTTGATTGAACCAATAATGTTGCTATAAGAATCATTGAATTTAGTACTATAATAATTAGATTGTCAATTAACTGAAGCTTTTCATATCAACGTTTATATTTTAAACTTTTTTATCAGAAAAGTTTCATTTTAACAATTTTCTCAATAAGTAATATCAAAGTCGTATTTTAATTTATGTTTCTCTCTTTTATTATATTATTTATTAAAATATTTATCAAATAGTGAAATTAATTATTTTAAATATTTAAGTTTTTATTATAACTGCTCGAAGCGCGAAAAAGTACACTAGTAGAGGAATAAAGAATGAAATATGGACGTTTATTGACTGAGCAATGGTCATGATGATGACCACGTTCAGTCACTGAACAAGAAGCAAATAAGCTAAATGAGCATTGATACCCATAGGAATAATTAGGCACATAATGCCACCAACAAAAATAGAAACTGTTGCACAAAGATAATACAACGCATAAGGTGGAAATAACTTGTATTGAATCTCCACTTAGTAAAATAATAATTTGTATTTTAGAGTCGTAGTAATCTCATATTTGAACTATGACTGTTTATGGAAAAAAAATATCATCATTCACACATAATAATCAAGATATTGACATGAGCTTAAAAAATTAGCATATTACAGCCTTGTGCTATCTCAATTTCATAAATATTTTTGAAAATAAATTCAGTTCTCATAGGAAGCAATCTACTTACTTCCACACTTTCATAGGTAAAATCTATCGAGATTGCTTCCGTAAGAATTTGATTCAGGAAGAATTAAAGATTCCAATGTTAGATGGAATCCAGCTGTTGTTCCAAATTTGCACAAGGACATCCTTTGTTCTGTGCTTCTGTTTCCTCCCTTTTTTTTCTTGATTACCTCACCTGCAATATTCTTTTTTTTTATATTATATTGTGATTCAATTAAACATAAATTTACATATTAGAAGACTTATTTATGAAATAACGTTTTTTAATCTGGGAGACTAGTTACAGGAGTGATCCCACATTATCCCATTGCAACCATTGGTACTTAATCACCTTCTACTTCCTTCCTGTTTCATATATAATAAAATGTTAAAATTTGTCAATTTCAGAGTACATTAGTAAACTTTTTCATTTTTTTATGATATAAACACATGATCAGAAGCGGAGCCAAGATTAAGGGTGTGTTTGGTATGAAAGAAAATGTTTTCCTAGAAAACAAGTAAATTTTGAACATATTTTCTCGTGTTTGGTTGGTGAGTACAAAATATTTTCTGAAAAATATTTTTGAGAAAAAAACTTTTATTTTTACTATAGAGTAGAAAATAATTTTTGAATTGAAATTGAAAATATTTTTTAAAAATAAACTTAAATTTTTTTGGGGTGGGGCTGGCGCGGGGTGTGTGTGGGGGGGGGGGGTTAAGGGTGACATGGGGTAAAAAAATAAAAAAATTGAAAATATTTTTTAAAAACAAACTTAATTTTTTTTTTGG
>JAJONR010014863.1:0-12065 GCA_029582245.1 Solanum etuberosum
CCCCCCCCCCCCCCCCCCCCCCCCCCCCCCCCCCCCCCCCCCCCCCCCCCCCCCCCCCCCCCCCCCCCCCCCCCCCCCCCCTCATAACAGGTGTGTTGAGATCTAGAACAAAGCAGTGTCATTTTTTGTACCCTCACAGCCTTATCAGTGTCTAATACTTGGCTCTTCCTCCAACCTTCGACATCTTGCTTGCTAGTGGCCACCACTGCCTCCGGCCCCCAAAACGCTAAGAAACTGAATACACCAATATAACTATGTAAGAGTTGTAAGTGGAACAAAAAATAGCAAGATCGAATCCTGTACACAACACTTCAGGCAGCTTCTTAATGAGTGCAATAATCAAACAAATCCTAGGAAAAACAAGGCTGAATGCAGCTGTAAACAGGGTTATTCAATTCAATATAAGGCTTCACTCTCTCAGATGATGTCTTGCAAGTACACATTTCGAGAACCAATCAACACACTAATAATGTATGGTTGCAGAAATTCTGTACAAAAAGTAGTCCATCACTTCAAACTCAACCAGAACGGCTGATAGCCATCCCAGTATCAACATAACCAAATATCTTACAACATTTCTGTTAATTTCTACTAGAATCTGATACAGAATCCACTGAAATTAAACTACAGTTAGGTCAACACTGTGTGTGCAACTAAGACGAGGTCTTCTTCCGAAATAGCTTGCTGATGTCTTCTGTAACAATATTGCTCCTGCACAATTTAATTAAAGCATCTATTAGCCATCATAATTAGAAACATATGTTACTTGCAGAAAATAAAAAATATGACTCCCTAGTTGGTTTTAGGAATCTTCTATTAAAGGACGATTACGTCATATAATTCACAAGTGCTTTATCCACTTTTGGCATTAGAAAGACTATTGGTCAGGTATTACCTCAGCTATACAATACTATCCTCTGATGGAAATTGTAATCCTGAAGTATACAACTTATTCCCGTTTCTGTGGAGTTCACAGTCATTCTTTAAAATGTGCACAACAAGGCAATTGCAGAAAATAGGCCTCCTATGTGAGCCTGCATTAGATTTTAGTTGCAACGATGGATTGGTGTTTTCCCTTCTTACCAAATACAAAGAATTGAGGAGTGTTCTCCTAATTCTAGCTAAGATGCACAGTATTTATGCCACAATACCAAAAGAAATTATTTGTGATGCTAATATTATGAAGTAGCTAGTAATGTCTGATCTATTACAAGAATAACACCTGAATGCCTCGACAAATAAAGGTAATAATTATAGAAAAATATTATGCAGCACAGAAGACTGAATTTCCTTTTTTCCTTTTATAATTACACAAAAAATAATTATTATTATAATTATTTCTCTTTTTGATAACTAACCGAAGTGTTAAAAACAAGTTGAATTTCTTATTGACATGGTTGAAATGAAATAAATAGAAGTCGGCCCAGTAATTTGTTACATATGAGAGAAAAAAAATTCCTTGTTGGACATTATACACAAACCACCCAATAAGAGAATTGGATATTCAACTTCAGGAGGATTCGGCAAAACATATTAAGAACAAACACAAACAGTACAGAAAGTGATACCTGATATGATTTGCATATATAGACGAACTTAAGACAGAGCATGCAACGAGACTCAAAATTTCAGTATACTACTGACCTTCCGGTAAGTTGAGGTGGGAGCAAAAGACCACCTCCTGTTTCAGGGACATTCTTCATGTTAGGCAAAGTTCCTTTAGGAATCTTACTGCGTGGATAAGTGGATGCTGATACATTTATATCCCGCTTCCTTGTTGCATTTTCAGCCATGGCTGCTGCAACTCGGGAAGAATGGTCAGTATTGTGTCCAAGATGGCCTGGCATTGTAGGTGAATTTAATAGAAGTGATGCATCAGGGAGTTTCAGTTCAGAGGACTCCAATAAACTTGACAAGTGTAATGCTTCTTTATTCAATGATGAACTATTCCTCCTGCATATGCAATAAAATATAATTGAAGCATTGCCATAAGATAAATCATCCTATGACCAAAAGTTCCTACTCTAAATATCATCCATAGTTTTCAGTTTTCACTAGATCATAAAATGTGAAGAAATAAGATCGTATGCTTCGACTAATCACCAACAGCAGCATATTTATATTTATAGTTGAGCTGCATGTCAGATCTTCAGATATTCCCATTTCAAACTAAGCAAATTTAGTAATGATTGAATAATCCAAGCACATACAAGTCAACAGCTTTATAGCACACTACTGCATTGACCAGTCTCTATCATTCGCTTTGGATATTCTCAGCCAACAGAAGTCATTCTTTTTAACACAGTAATCTACACTTCAGTATTACCTTCGAAGTGCTTTTAGGTGTCCAAACTTCAAATTCTACTAAAATAACAAATCCCCATGCTAACAAACTTATCAAGAGAAAAAAAAATCATCTGATACCAGTTGTCCTAAGCACATTTTAGCCAGAAATGTGGAAGCAAAAGCAAAAGTAAAATTTCGGACAAATTCAAGCAAGCTTATTATTTTATTAAACCCTGTGCCATACTCTCTCCACCTTCAATAGAAATTGTGCGCTATGTGGGACAATACTCAGATTCGCTTTATTCCAGAAAATGCAGGAATATGGGATTGTTTTATCAGTAAGGGATGGGGGATGGTAACTCGGAAAATGTGCCTTGTATAAATAAAGGGCTAGAATCATTTTTTTGATGAAGAGGGCTAGAATCATTTTCTTTTCCCTGTCCTTCCTTCTTCTTTTCCCTATCCCGACATCCCTGCCCGTCCTCATCCCCTTTGACCTGGCAAACTGACAATCCCTCTCCTTATTAATCATTCAATTAAGAAATGCTCCATTATATTAACAAATTTTCCTTTATGGTAGCTCAATAGACATTAAAAAACACAAATTCACAAGCACAATTACTATAACATTGAGCAAGAACACTTTCTTATTCCAACCAATGTCAATCACTTGCTGCTTCAATTTACCAAAAATCTTTAATGTAACACTTGTTCTATTAGTTCACAATAGTATTCTTTTTCATAGCTCATCACGTATAAAAAAGTTCACTTTTTTTTTGGTTCTCCCCTTTATTATCAAACCACAATCCATATCCTAGAACACTATAAAAAAAACATTACCCATTAGGCAAAACAACTAAAACCCACAAATTCTATTCAAAATCCAAGTCCTAGAACACTAAGAAGAAAAAAAAAACTTGACCCATCAGACAAAACAACTAAAACCCACAAATTATCTCTCAAAACCCAAGTTCTAGAACACCACAAAAAAAAAAGCATGACCCATTAGACAAAACAACTAAAACCCATAAATTCTCCCTCAAATAGGGATTTTTAATGGAGAACAAAACCCTAGTGGAGACCCAAATAGAAAAACTAACTGGCTGCAAAGGATACTAATTTCATAAAGAAAAGAAAGTTACTGGTTTTGAGGCTGAGGAAGATGGCGATTGTTGTTTCTGGTTGGTAATGGATCCAAAGGGGGTCGAGGGGTGGGCTCTTCCGCTTTGCTAAGTTGTTTCTTTTCTTGGGGTTGTTCGTGAAGCTCTTCTTCTTCGTCAGAGGATGCATAATCTACCAAAGACATCTCCTTTATTTCTTCCTCTCCTTGTGCAAACTCCTCTCCTTCTCTTCCGACTGACGATTTGGGACAAAATTATAAGATTCGGAACATGTAATGATATATTATTACAACTAAACATATTTGTTGGCAAAAAGAAATATATAATATATTTGTCAAGTATCCGAGTTTTAATATTTGAAAATTTTAAAAATTTTAAAAATTAACTTGAACTTTATTGTTTATTAATTCCAACTAATATTTTGTTATTACCTTCTCCGGAAAAGTTTGAGTTCTAATTTGAGTGATAAAATTGAGAAAAAAAAGAATAATTTGTGTTTAATGAGTTGTAATTATAATTGAATCAGCGACAACACAAGTTTGAGTATGCGATTAATGTATTGTTTTACCTATATTGTTATTTTGATTATTATCAATTATATTATAAGGTTATTTTTTAACGAAACATATTCATTATAAAATGATAATATAATTTTATGAGTATTTTTAATGAACTTATGGGTATAAATCATATTCTTTTAATAGTCAAATTGGTGATGGAACGAGGAATGTCCGAGAACTAATTCTTTGATATATTTGTTGTTGGAAGTACCTGGAAAGCAATAAATAAAGTGAATAAATGGAAGAACATGAAGATAGCTCTCGTCCAATTGTCATATGTCTAAGAACATGTTACAAAATTGACTGAACATACAACACCTAATTTTTGAAAAGCAACTTCACTGCCAAAGGAAGAACTTGAATGGTGGAATAGTACGTGATGCTGGTGTGCTTCATCAAAGCTACTGCCCAAGTAATGAAGGTCTATAGATGGCATGGCTTTGGGCAATCTCAATACGATCACGTGGATCATTCATAGTTTCGTCTCTCAAGGCCTGAAGAATCGCCTCTGATGAAACCTCCCTGTAGTTATAACGCACCAACAGTCCGATTATTACATTCTTACTTATAAAAGAACTGCAAACATAAGGGTGGAAAGCAGGGCAAGAGTTTTATGTACCTCATTATCAGTATTTTGTACAATGTCTTCAATAAAGGACAAAGTTCAACAGGAGCTACATGTTTGTTTTCATCAGGATGAAAAACATTTAAACTGGACTGACTAAGTAGCTCATAGAAGGCTTTTACTGCTGAAACTCCCTGCACAAATTGATACAGGTGTTAGCATTCACACATGATTCCACATACTAATAAACTCTCTTGCAGCTCTAGTTGGAGAACGATATCCTCCATGAACTAAACCAGAAACGATATATTCAGATGGTATGCAGCTCAAGTTTTGTAATGTTATAGAGAGAGCAATTTCAAGGTGCATGTCGGATCCTCAAAAACCTATCAACATGATTATTTACACATCAACTCCTATTAATATGCAACAGGAGTTAGAAAGAGTAAATTATCATTAGAAATCTATTTTCAGCCACATGCTCATAGCTAGTCACTGTATGCTAAGCATTATAGAATGTACCTGTATCATCCCCTTCCCCTTGATGCTGTCACCCATTTCAAGGTTTATTTCCCCTTTGGCCAACTTTTGGCCATACCACGCATTACGACCTTTCAACAGAGTCACATATGTATCAGCCAGGAGTGGACCTGCAAGCTTCTCGGGTCCTTCAGCCAGGAGATGTGTAATGAAGATCATCTCAGATGTACAATGTGCAAAGTATACTGACTTGCTCGTGGCACTTTCATTAGTAAGAGCTGCTACCATACCTATCGAGTAGGAAATAGTGTCAATGTGTGGTTACAAATGTACCTAAGCAACAGAGTCTAACACCTAATGTAAGTCTCTCAATTATGGTGTTTCAATGAAGATCAAATTATTACATCATACTGCCATAACCAGGGACATAGAGCATTTATAATGATATTCATGATTTCATGCAGGATATTGCTGTATAAAAAAAGTCTCAGCCACATTGTGGATGCCTCGACATCCTTAATATATTTACTAATGAGAATTCTCTGATTTCAGATCTGGTTCTTAACTTCCCCGAGACTCTGAAATGTTCATGTGAGTTAAAGTATTTGACTACAGATGTCACAATGCTTAAACTGTGGGAAGCTGCAATTTATCACCACCACAATGCTGAAAGCTCCCAAGCTCCAAAATTAAAAGGAAGGCAACAAACAGCGATAGTGGAAATAAGGAGATGATCTTAGTGCACACTCAGTCGAGGCCGGAGACAACTCGATAAGCCAATTCTAAAAAATCTATGCACGATAAATTTTTTAACAGATAATAAGCAAAGTAAAACATTGCACCAGAAAGAGAAAAGATTGTACCAGCTCCAATGGCGTATACATTCTTTAGACCACCCATGACCTCATGAGTTACCAGGTCACCATTATCCCATACGATAAAATGTGGCTGCCTCAAAAATCTCGCCAGTGCTTTCCGCCATTTCTCAGCTCCACATATCCGGGCATTGGCATATTCTCTGTTGTAAATCTCTGATGCAATATTAGGTCCACCAAGATACAAGATATTTTCTATTGGAACTCCAGCTGCAAATAATAGGTGTCGCGTGAGAAATAAGTAACGCTAATAAAGAACTTAACGATCACATATTTTTGAAGTCAAATTCGACCATATACCTTGTCGCTTTAGCTATCAAGTATCAACAGTACAGAATGGTTGAAGAACCAACATGACTAGATCAGGTTGCAAATAATAATATTTGCATATCCGAAGACTTCAAAATGTAATTATATACACACAGGAGTCAGGAAGTAAAGAGAAATTAATATACTTCAACATTTAATCTAACTGGATAGTAACAAGAGAAAATAACACAATCAAACAAATCCCACAATTGGGTCTGGGGGAGAAGACAACACAATCATTGCGAAAATGGGAAAATGTGCATACAAGTACGTACATGTGATCTAAAAAGCAGTTAGAGCAGAATCTAGACCTTCAAAACTCTTCCATTAGGATCATATATATACCCCATACGTATTTTGACTCAGAAACAAATCTATCTGCTCTTTAGGATGAACTAAAGGCATGAAGAATCCATATTTTCCTAAATCTCTCTATAGTGACATCTCAATCAATCAGCTAGGAAGGGTTTAAGTGTAATGAGAATAATAAAGGTCAAGAACGCTTTTTTATTTTATTTTCCATACCGAGACATCTATGTGGGCCAGTGGCATACAGTACAAAACTCGGTAATAATGTACCTGCCCCTCTACCCTTCTCCCCTTAACTATCGGCTTTTGTCTGTGACAAAGTTTGAACTCGTGCCATGTGCCTGACCCATACATCACTAGCTGCATTCTTATCACTAGACTAAAGCTCTGGAGGCATAAAAGTCAAGAATCTTAACAAAAGTTATACTAAGCAACTATTATTAAGCATCCATTCTTTTTTCCCAAAAGGTGTTGCTGAAAGGCGAACTGCTCATACTGCTTGCAAAACTTAGCAAAGTCACTTAAAAGAATCTTTTAATCCCAAAAATAAAAAACATAAGTACATAACAGACATCCCATATTACTCATTCTGCTGCCACATAAGGATGAACAGTTTTTTTTTTCTTTGAGAAAGATAATGTTTAAGGATGAACAGTTTTTCTTTGACTATTTATAATTATGACCATGACAACTATATTGACTCGTCAAACCTGAAATCTGATGCTCCCCATAGAGTCTCCTTTATGCTAGCTGTGTCGTAGAAGCAAATTAACTGAGAAAAGTTTTCAAACTAAATTTGTTGGAAGTTATTTAGTTCAAGTTAACATCAGACCTTTTCAAATCTCTAAAGATTCATTTATCAAATGCTCCTAGGAACAGTCATATATTTCACTAACTCCAATTAAAATATGATCTATCAGGAAGTAGAAGAGGCAAGATTTCCCTGGTTGCAAACAGGAAATAGAAAATCATTCTGTCATTTTAACCATGTCAGCTCCCAGGTATTCAACTTAAAAACCATAATAGAAATTGAATCAGCTGCAGTAAATTTCACACCAACAAAGTTATTTACTGAATAAAAAACGCAATGGAAATGTAAAGTACAAGTCTGGAAAAATAACTCAACAGTATGGAAAAAAAGTCTCTTACTTGCTTTGTTAATCATTTGTGTTGGGGTAACAATCCGGGGTTCAGGCCCTAGTTCAGCCTCTATGCCCTTTGCCAAAGATATAATGACTGGAACAGTAATACGTTCCTTCCAATACCGACTAATTTCTTGAAATACATCCCTGGTTTCTGTTGATGGCAAACCATTGATAACAATATCAGCATCCCACACAGCCTCCTGCAAATTAGTGACTACCTTTAAAGGGCAAAGTGGTGTGTCAATCATATTCGAACAAAAGCCATCTTTCAAAATCTCATCGGCATGTAATGTCCTATCACCTAATCTTGCCTCAACATACTTCAAGTATGCACACCGTCTTATCAACCTCCTCAACACATCCTCCCTTGAATTGATCACCTCAAATAAATGCTCTGCAGTAGCTTTATCAACATCTCTTCCAGCTCTCCTCCATATTCTAATCTGCACCTTCTCTCGAAGACTACCATACGCATCCTGCAACATTGCTACAAAAACACTACCCCATGCTCCTGCTCCAACACCCACAATTCTCAACGGATCACCATCCGCTTTACCAAAAATTCGACGCAGCTCATCAACCTTCTCCTCCACAGAAGAACCATTAGTACTTTGAATCAACCCATTTGAGTAAGCATGACTCATTACTCCTTCCTCAGATCCAACCATCTTATTTTCTATCAAATTTCAAACTATTCCCAATACACCAACAACTCACTCTAACAATCAATTGCAAATACACAAACTTAAACTCTTCTCAACCTTTAAAAGCAAAATGCATAAACAAGAAGCTGTAATGTTCCACCAATTTCGCCAATATGAGATTTCACATACAAGATCTAGCACTCTCCTGGAAATAAATCAACCCCAAATTTCGTAATTATATCAAAATACCCAAAATGAAGAAAAGCATACAGCTTTATACATGGGTTTTCAAGAAAATGGAGACAACCTTATCAAAATCAAATCTTTGGCACTTACGACCACAGTAGTGTGTTACTGAAGCATTCAAGAACTACAACAAAACTAATAAATGGACGATTTTTTCACATGGGTTTCATCTGAAAACATAGATAATTACAGCTAGATGGATTATTCTTGGATCAGAGTAAAAAAAAAAAAAAACATTGAAACCTCCGTCACTCTTTAGACAACTTTAGGTAAACAACCCCAAAGTTGTTATAATCCAAAAGAAGGCGGCAACAGGTATTGGGGTTTGAAGTTTGTAGTATATAAATAAATGTTCAACCAAAACCGATCCAGATGAAGAAGCTAGCTAGCTCACGCGTTTCAAGAAATGAGTTGGCAAATTATTGTTTTTTTGACAAGTGTGAAAAATATGGATTTGGAGAGGAGGCAAGTGTGAATGTCAATAATAATAATAATAGTAGCAAGTATTATGCAATTTTCTGTTCGTTTTCTTGCCGGATGAGGTCACTGTCTTTGGCTAAATTGCGGCCCTTTGCCCACTACTTGTTTTCTTACTTTTCAACAACCTGGGAAAAGTTCTCATAATTCGGTGAATTTTTTCGGCCGGAAAATAAGTTACCGGCAAAATTAGTTAGGTTGCGATTATTTTCTAATAAATAATTGGTTTGTTGTAGTAAAGTAATATGTTTTGTCTAATTTCTAAGAATAAATTGTTTATTTATAAAAGGAAAAACGGTCAAAAATTGAACTGACTGATAAATCGAACCAAAAAAAGTGTTATTGGGTTAACGGTTATTTAATGATTTTATAAAAAAAAAATATTAGATTATCGGTTCGATATTGATTTTTTAATATTGAATTAACCGATAACCCATTAAAAATTAAAAATTGTAATTTTTAATTTTTAGTCATATATAAATATCAAACAAAAAATATTAATATAATCACTATATTAGACTATAACTATAAGGACCCTAGACAATTAAAACTACTTAACTCTGCTCTCTGCATTTACTCATTAGGTTTTACTTTTTAGTATTACTTTAGTCTTTAGATTCACAACGTCAAAACCTAAAGAATTAAGAATGGTGACGGCTAGGGTTTGCAACGACGACGGCAAGGGTTAGGCAACGGCTAAGGTTGTGAATTGTGAGTATTTGCTTTACTTTAACTACACTATAAATAAAATTTTGAGAAAATTGTATATAATAGCAAACTATTAATTCAAATTAAATGATATAACCACAGTTTGATTTAATTGTACCCGTAGCAAACTGTTGTCATTCGCCCAAAATTGAAAGACATAAATATGAAATAAGGCCAAATTAATGGGCACATTTATGTATTATCACCAAAGAAAACCAATAGGTATTAGTTTTCTTAGTTAAATGGGGTGATCAAAATAGGGCACCCATGAACCAATTGGTAATGGACCTAATATTGGAGTATTTTGGGCTTTCTCTTCAATTGTTACAAGTTGGACCACCAAAAGTGGGTTAAGCCCAAGAAACTTCTAGTTGGTCATAACATCATGAATGCCAATTATCTTTGGTTCACTCAAATTCCTTTGAGCTTTTTGTGTTCATATTATTTATGTAATTATATGTCAAATTACCCAATCTGAAACAAACAAAAAGTGTATGATTTCTCAACAACATCATAAACAATACATTCGAGCAATTAAAATACTGGCATACACCATGTCTTTGTTTTCCTCGTACTCATTGGCACAAAGGCGAATCTAGAATTTCTAAAGTATAAGCGTACCACTTAAAAGACTTCGCATTAAATCAAGTGCATCATTCAATTCCTTTGTTGCATGATGCCAACAAATAATATTAGATCAATTCTAGAAAAATATGTAAATAAAACACTTAGATTGGCGAAGAGATCATAGATTCACGTGCCCCACAATTCAGAGCAAATTCACCCCTAGGCACCCTGATATATATGACTAGAAGTGTTAAGGACTCATTTGGTACAAGGGATAATGAATAACTAACTTCGAGATTAATTTTAGGTTGAATTTATATACCATGTTTGATTGAGATAAATTACGGGATAACTTATTTCAAAATTAATCATCATGAAATTGTAATGTTATTTTTATCTCACATTAAAAGTGGGGTAACAATCCTAGAATAACTAATCTCATAATAACTAATAACGGAATAACTTGTTCTCCAACTAAACGAGCCACGTACAAAACTATTCCTGAGGTATATATACTGTAGTATTTGGTATATCTACTCCTACTACACATTTCTCATCAATTGACATTGAAGCTCTGCATTTATAATACCTAGAGGCTAGGGCAGATACAGCACTTTGGCACGGGGTTAATTCGAATTAATATTTCAGATTCGAAACATAAATTTATATATAAAAATTAATTAAAATTCCGATTAGTATTAGATATGAATCCATAATAATTAGAAGTATAACAAATTCAATGCTAAGAATCTTTTTTGTGCCAATGAACAAGAAAAAAATAAATTCTTTTACCTTGGATATGTTATTGTTATTAATAATAATTTTTTTGATTGATCCCATTAAATTTAAATTATGAATTCGTCTCTATTACTGCCCCAATTTTCATTTTGAAAATATTCCTCAAGCAGGGCCGGAGCTACATTAGGCCTAGGGTGTCCAAGCGGACACGCTTTGTCGGAAAATTACATCGTATATATAAGTAAAATGAAATTTTTAATGATTAAATAATACATTTTGGACATCCTTAACACAAGAAAGTGTCTTGGCGCATTGGTTTTAGTTGCCCATTAATAGAGAGATACATAAAAAAATAAAAGTTTAGTAGTCAATTGATTTTTTAATCAATTTGACTTTTGATTTTTTTCTTTTCATTAAATTTTAATAAAATTTAAAAGTAATTATTTAATTTAAAGTTAATAAGTAAATTCTTTATTTTTATTTTTTAATAAAGCTACTAAAATTGAAAAAAACTCCATATATAATTTCTTTTTAAAAGAAAACTCGTTCGATTCTACTATTTATTTTTCATGTCTCATTGTTAGTTCCCATAGATTCGTGAAATCTTGAAGCATAAAAGTGATTTCATTCTAACTGAATTTTTTCTTTTTTTTTCTTTGTTCGATCACTTCCTATTATATAAACATGAACATTAAAGCTAATTATTATGTAATTTGATTTTAAAAATTTTTGGTATATTTTTTAATTAAAATAAATTATCATTAATGTATCGTAGTTTGTGTCACGACCCGAGCCTACACCCTGGACATGGTCGGCACTCGAGAACCATTGCTGGTCCCCAAGCGAACCCTTATCCTGGCTGACTAAAAGCGGAAGACTAACTCAAGCCTACAAAAGCTTAAAAACTGAATAAAAAGAATATATTCAACTCGCCATAAAATAGGCAACTTAAGTCTTTAAAACATTTAACAAAATAAATGAATAGACTTCTGAAACTCTACTGTCTATCTATGAAGCCTCTAACTGACAAAGATG
>JAJONR010014864.1:0-10467 GCA_029582245.1 Solanum etuberosum
CGGGGGGCCCGCCCCCCCCCCCCACGAACACAATGAAGTAGAAAAGCTCATCACTATCGTATCCTTAGATTTTTCCGGAGGAACGAGACCGCAACACATGACAAAAAGATTCAAGTAAATGGTGGATATATACAAAAAAAGGAGAAAAAGAAAAAGAATAAGAAAATGAAAAGAAAAAGAAAAAGAAAAGAAAGGGAGCGTCACAACTAATTGGAGGATAGTAGTACATTGATGTGTATAGACTTCATGTAGTTGGAAAAGGTTACTATTCGAAATAAGTATCCTTTACCTTGCATATATAATCTATTTGAGCAGTTGTAGGGTGCTTTGGTGTTTTCAAAGATTTACTTGAGATCAGAGTACCATTAGTTGAAAATAGGCCTGGGGATGTACCTAAGATGACATTCAGAACTTGATATTAGCATTATGAGTTCTTGTTAATGTCGTTTGGGTTGACCAATGCACCACTAACTTTTATAAGTTTGATGAATGGTGTATTAAAGGAATTGATGAATTCTTTTGTAATTCTATTTTTAGATAATATTTTGATCTACTCCAAGAGTAAGGAGGAGCATGCAAAACACCTCCACATTGTTCTTAGCATCCAAGGGATCAAAACTTTTATGCCATGTTTTTGATGTGTGCATTTTGGTTGACTTTAGTTTCTTTCTTAAGGCACATGGTTTTCAAAAAAAGGGTAAAGGTGGAATCACAAATGATTGAGACAGTTAAGAATTGGGTTCGGCCTAGCTCTGTGAATGGGGTTAAAAGCTTTGTGGGACTTTCTAGCTATTACCGCAGATTCATTAAATTTTTTACTTCTATTTCTACTCACTTGACTATAATAACTTATAAGGAGGTACCATTTGTGTGGTCTGAAAAGTGTGAGGAGAGTTTCCAAAAGCTCATCTCACTCTTGACTACAACTCCTATACAAACATTACTAGTTAAAGGTAAAGATTTCATAATGTTTTGTGATGCTTCCCATTTGGTTTGGGGTGTTGTGTTAATGCAGGACAAGAATGTGATAGCCTCTGATTTATGACAATTAAAGCTTCATGAGAAGAACTACCAAACCCATGATTTAGAGTATGCAGCGGTAGTATTTGCAATCAAGATCTGGCGACATTATCTCTATGGTATCAAGTGCGAAGTGATCACTGATCATTGCAACTTGTGTTCACGCAGAAGGATTTGAACTTGAGACAAAAAAGATTGATGGAGTTGTTGAAGAATTATGATGTGACCATCCAGTGCCATTTGGGTACGCTAATATGGTGGCAAACAGATTAAGCCGAAAGGCAATTAGCGTGGGTAGCTTAGCTTGTTTGGAGGTATCCAAGTGACCTTTAGCTAGAGAGATTCAGACTCTAGCATCTGAGTTTATGCAATTGGGAATTTCACAAAAGGGTGGAATGATGGTCAGTATCAAAGTTAAGCCCATATTCCTAGGAATAAGGCAAGTTCTAAAGTAGGGCTTTATTAAAAAGTTATCAAAGAAAAAAGAAAAATAATACATGCATGAACACCATTCAAGAATTACTATTTATTAGGTCTACATCGCTAATTCTTCATGGTTCCCACAACCCTAGTTGTGGATTTATCTATTCTAAATCGTTTGATCACAATTCATAATAATTAAAAGAAATCAGGCACTTACAATATGAATATTGATAATTCAAAGTCTTAAATTAATTTGCAATGTCAAAAATCAAAGATCAATGAATAATTAAACTCCCACGAATTAAAACAAAAGTAGTTTACTAATAATTCTTAAACTTCAAAACGAACATCACATAATAAATAAACCCTAAGAAAAGTATTTATAGACATACAAAACCTAATTCAATCTATTCTAGGAAATATGGAAATTTGCAGCTTTTATGACCCCAAAGTATAGACTGTAGTCCCTTTAACGGCTCGAGGAGTCTTCTCGTGGATGGAAGTGAATCTTCAATCTCAAGACATTTTCTACAGACAAGATCTACGATCCGTGGAATGGTCTATGGTTCATCATGTTCCATTGTAGTCTAAGCCTTCTATTTTTCAACTCTCTGAATTTCCTCTACGGGCACTCATGTACGGCCTGTGCAAACTTCTATGTCCCGTCATTTGAACTAATGGTCTAGAAGTCCTCTTTTCAGATCTTCGGTACTTTTTCTATGACCCAGAGTCTACGACTTGTAAACCCCGTTATGACCCATACTATTTACTCGTAAACCTCATACTTTATTTTAAATTTTCTGATCTCTCATCTACGACTCCATCTACAGCTTGTGGTTCAAACCACGGGTCGTAGATTGCTCGTAAATGGCCAAAATATCACTACAACACATGACTTCTTTCCGCCAGCTGCCAACAACCTGTTTTCCTGCAAAGCAAGGACAAAACACATCATATCTACTAAAATGCACTAAAAGACTTACAATATACTAAGTTTTAGCATTACAAGTGTCGTAGGTCCATGATACATCAGCCATGGATTCCTCCTAGTTTCCTTATCCATCTTTTCGGACTCAGACATTTTATGGGCTTAGTTTATTGTTTCTTGGTTGGGGTTGCATCCCTTTATTCTTGACTATTTTAGAGTTTTGATACTATGACTTTCAGATTCTAAGGGGTTAAATTCTGCAAACATTTTGGATAATGAATTAAGTTTATGTCGACTTGGACTTTTATTTGTTTTAATTGTTTCCTTGTGTTTTAAATAATGAATTTGTTTCTTAAAATGATTTGATGGATTAAGTTTGGGTTAATAATTGGTTCTCCCATCGGAGGGTTAGTGTGGGTACCACTCATGGTGGTTTGAGTCATGATAAAGTTTCTATCATAGCCTTACATTTGTTGATCTCATTGTACCAAAATGAGTCTAGTAGAGTCTTGTAGAACGGTCTGGAGATGTCTGTATTTTACTTCAAGAAGCTATATGACTTTAGGAAAACTCTATTCCTTCTTACTTCGTAATATAACTTGATTTCAATTGGTATCTTGTGTTCAAAATTGGTATCTAACTTTCTTCCCTCTTTTATATACAGATGGTTGATACGAGGTGAAACAGTGTGAGGACACTAGCTGCAACAGTGGAGTGAGTAGCTTGAGGACGTGATAGAGGCAAAGGTAGGGTAAGAGGTATGGGTCGAGAGAGAGCAACACCAACTAGGGGTGAAACCTAGGCCGAGGATGGACTAAGGCAAGTGGCCCCTACCCCACCCCATAACTATATTAAGGAAGAGGTAGACATAGAGATCGAAGAGGATGCTGAGCAAGAGGTGGGAGCACAGGCTTGGGGTACAGGTCTTCTGTATGTGAATTCTGAGGTGGTGTAACAAATTTTGGCCTTTGTGAGTGGGTTGGAAGGTACTGGAGCCACTTCCGTTGTGCTAGTTTCTTAGGTCCAAGGTACTCATCCTATTGTTACTACAATTCCTAAGAATGATAAAGCTTTAGACACTGCTATGATTTTTTACCCGCTACTAGGCCCAGCGATGACTAGAACAGAGCATGAGATTGTAACTAAGTTTCATAAATTAAAGACTCCAGTGTTCTAGGGTATAAAGAGTGATGATGCCTTTGGGTTCATCTTGAACTGTTACAAGATGTTGCATAAATTGGCCATTATGCAGCAACATGGGATTGGGTTTATGACCTTCTAGTTTCTAGGTGAGCTAAGCAATAGTTGAGGGCTTATGTGGAGTGTCAATCGTCAGTCTTGCCTACGCTAACTCAGAATCAGTTCCACATCTTGTTCTTAGAGAAGTACGTGCCTCATACTCTGAGAGATTAATAAAATGATGATTTTTTGTCCCTTGAGCAGTGTAATATGACAATTGAAATCTATAAGGCTAAATTTCATGACTTGTCTCGTTATGCTACTCAATTGGTGAGCATAGATAAGTAGAGGATTCATTTCTTTCTGAAAGGATTGAACACTGACTTGTAGTTTTTATCAGTGCACATGACTTTAGCTGGGAGGAGCTTGAATGAGGTAACATACTATGTTAAGAAGATCAAAGGAGTTCGACGAGGTTGGTAGGCCAAGGCATTGGCTAAGAGGACAAAAAATCTGTGCAACTATAGTGGCTCTTATTCCAAGGTTTTGGTTAACAAAAATATTTAGCCCGCCTGATTTAGTCAGCTATACGTGCTTCTATGGGTGGTTATTCTAGGGTCACACAATAGTCCCCGACTCAGGGTTGCCAAAGAACGTCCTATTTATCAGTAAGTAGGCCTTCACTTAACTGTGCATGTTTTAAGTATGGTGAGCAAGGACACTTTAAGAGGGAATGCCTACATGCCCTGATAAGTAAAGCAGCACAACAACAAAGTAGAGTCAAATTTCCGACAGGTGGAGGTAATAATGGTTGAGGATGTCGATAGGGTGGGCGAGGAGGTCATCTTCGAGGCTGTGAAGACGAAGGATGGTAATATAGGGAGAGAAGAGGTTCAGGCAAATAAAGGGTTTTTCTATATTGATTATAGAGCTTAGTGTTACAGTTTTCTAGGCAATAATGAGGTTGCAGCGTCTGACATCATGTAACAGGTACTATTTTTATCCGTGATCGGATGGTTAATATTGTATTGATCTGGGTTCTACCTACTCCTATATATTTGCTAAGTTTTCCTTGAATCTTGACTTTACATGTGATATTCTTGATGCCTCTATCCATGTTTCTACTCCAGTTGGAGAGTATGTAGTTGTTACCCATGTATACCGTTTATGCTCTATTATGTTTGTAGGTTTTCAAACTTGGATAGATTTGGTCATATTGGATATGGTAGAATTTGATCTGATCTTGGGTATGACTGGGTTGTCCCTTTATTATGTTGTGCTAAATGGTAACTCTAAGATGGAAACTCTACAGATCCTAGGTAGGGAAACATTAGAGTGGGAAGGGATGCACAAGCCTAAGCCAGTAAAGATGATATCCTTCATTCGAGCTAGCAGGCTAGTGGGGAAGGGTTGTTTAGCATGTTTGACTTATCTTTAGGATGTTAATACAGAGTCCCCCTCCATTGAGTCAATCCCCATAGTTTCATATTCTCTAGAGGTGTTCTCTTTAGACTTGTAAGGCATGCCTCCGGATAGATATATTAACTTTTGTAAAATGATGAAACTGATAGATTTCCGGATAGATGTATTAAAAAGCCCTGACTGGGTAAAATGATAATGAAATTGTCCTAGGGTTAGGATTTGTGTATAATCTGGGTATTTTTTAGGCCATTAGTTATTGATTGTTGTGTTATTTTATTGTTTTAGACCAAGAACAACACAAGACATTGCAAAAATAGAAAGCTTGAGTTCTTTATAGCATCCAAGGCTTGCTTTGAAGTAGGTAATAGTTGTTTGTTTCTAATATATGTAATGTTTGCATGTTAACTAATTTATAGTATTACTTATATGTAATGCATATGGAAAACATATAAGTGGTGAATATGAAATTACATCATGTTGATAATCTCATGCAATGAACCTGTTTAATTTACTTGTGGCTTCAAGTGTGATTGTTCATTGTGGGTGTGATTGTGCATGCTGTTTGTGATTGCTGGTTGGCTTGGGTACCACGTTAGTATAGATTTACTATTGATTGACTTTGGTAGCATGCCTGATACGAGATATCACATGGTTGGCTTAGGTATCATGTTGGTACACTAACAATGATTGGCTCGGGCACAACGTCAGTACACTTATAGTTTATCTAGGGGTTCCATAAGAGAACCAATATATTTTATATTGATCATGTGCGACATGTTTCATGTTTTTGTTAAATAAGGAATTATGAAAGGGAGTCTACATCTGTTGCGACTGGTTGATATATGTGTTGTCTTGTATTACTATATTTTTGTTTTCTATTTACATTCATATCTTAGAACTGGCCGTATGATCCTACTAGTATATTGTGGCTTTGTGTTGATACCATACTTACTCTTTCTTTGTTGAGAACAAGACATATTCAAGCGGCTCTCTCGAGACTTCAACTTTGATATTCGCAACTTCTGAATCCAAGGGTGGGCTAAGTCTTCTGAGCAACCATTGATTCTTCCTACTTTCTTTGTCCATCTTTTCAGACTCAGATTTTATAGGTTTAGTTTAATGTTTCTTGGTTGGGATTGCATCCCCTTATTCTTTACTATTTTAGAGTTTTGGTACTATGACTTTTATATTCTAGGGGGTTAAATTTCACAAATGTTTTAGATAGTGGATTAAGTTTATGGGGACTTGGTCTTTTATTTGTTTTAACTGTTTTCTACTGTTTTATATAATGACTTTGTTTCTTAAAATGGTTTGATAGGTTAAGTTTGAGTTAGTAATTGGCTCTCCCACCGGAGAGTTAATATGAGTTTCACTCATGGTGGTTTTGGTCATGCCACATTTGTACCTATTAAACACACTCTTTTAATGAGATATACGATTGAATTTATGAATCTTTAGTAAGTTTAATTTGTTATCTCCTGTATTCAGATTAGAAAACCATAAATAATAAAAGATGAAAAGAAAAATGAAAGAAGTATCCGAGTCCACAAAACCCACTGTGTGTCCTTAAGAAATTTAATCCCCTCAAGTACCCGAGGTTGTAGATTAATTTCTCCCAAGATAAAACGGATTAACCATTAAAGAAGTAGCGGTACCTCAAACTTCAATAATTCTGACGAACTCAAAATGACAGCAAAGAATCACACACACAGAAACGATCGATCGATTTTGTTTTGTAAGAAATGCATGCAAGAGAAGGGAACAATTCGATGCAGAAAAAGAGAGAAAGTCTCTCTATTTATAGCCAACAAAGGGTAAAGGTCACAACTCTATGGAAAAAGACAACCTTTCAAAAAGGTCACACCCCTTTGGAAAAGACACAACCTTTCAAACGGTCACAATCCTTTAGGAAAGACACAACCTTTCATAAAGGTCACAACCCTTCGGCAAAGTCACAACCCTTCAAGAAAGTCACAACCCTTCATTTCCTGTTCACACCTTTAAAACCCAACAATCCCCCACATGAATAGAAAATACCTATTGTTAAAACATATGCATGAAAAATTGTGTGATTCGTAAGTAAAGATTGATTGCATCTGAATAAGTGGGTTTCCCTTTGAACTTTCCATAGTAAACATATATCGGATATGCTCGGTCAATCGGTAGATTTGATATCTGTATCACTCATCCCGCTCCCCACGGAGCGGTAAGGGGTCTTCTTGTGTGTTATAATCTTTACGGAAATGAATCGCATACGTCGAGCTTTGGTGTATACCTAGACAACATAAGTCACACAGTCAACCCTTGAACTGTTTTTGGTTCTCATTGTTTTGTTTGTTTCAGCCATGAACACGTCTTGGTTTATAAGTGCGTAGAGAACTGGCCTTACTTGATTCTCATTGAAGCGGATTACACTTCACACTTACATAGGTGATTTCTAAATATGTTATCCCGTAGATACACCATCTGATATACCCTGTATCAAACTTAGAAACCATTAAAAAGTCCTAATGTCTTTATCCTTGTTACTGAACATTGTCTTATCATGAGGATGGACCATAAAAAATATTTTGACAATGTTGAACCACCATCAATGACTTTGTTTGATCTCCTTGAACTTAGATCTTGGGATTTCCAGTCTTCTAGGTAGAGTTACCGCCACAATGACTTGTCCTCGGCCATAGTCCCATTCTCTTTGATAATCTATCAACTCCCTCTCTAGTTAGGCCTTTGTAAGTGGATCCGACACATTATCCTTTGACTTTACATAGTCAATTATGATAATTCTACTAGAGAGTAGTTCTCTAACGATATTATGTCTACGTCATATATGACGAGACTTTCCGTTATACATCATGCCCCATGCCTTACCTATTACAAATTAACTCTCACAGTGTATACATAATGGAGCTAAAGGTTTGGGCCAAAAATCTTTCAAGAAATTTTGGAGTCATTCAACTTCTTCACCGGCCTTATCTTAGAGTGATTAACTCAGATTTCATAGTAGAGCGAACGATACATTTCTGTTTGGAAGATTTCCAAGAGACTGCTCCTCCATTAAGAGTAAATACATATCCACTCATGGATTTTACTTTATTTGACCTGGTGATTCAATTTGCATCATTGTATTCTTCCAATACTGTTGAATATTAGTTATAATGCAAAACAATAGTTTTTAAGTATGTTTTAAATACTCCAAAACTCTTTTCATTGTCATCCAATGGGTTTGATTTAGATTACTCGTGAACCGACTCAGTTTACTAATAGCACATGCTATATCTGATCGGGTTCACTTCATGATATATATTATACTTCTCAATACTCTAGCATAATCCAATTGTGAATCGCTTTTGCCTTTATTCTTTAGAAGTACCAAACTCACATTTTATTGGAGTCTTGACAATATTGAAATCCAAATACTTGAACTTGTCAAGTACCTTTTCAATCACATCAGTAACTTCAATGTCTTTCATATCGAAGTTACTTTCTAGCATATGCTTAGTAGCATTTATGTCAGAAATGTGTCTTTTGATGATCAACATGTCATCAACATAAAAACAAACAATGACCTTGTGATGTGGAGTGTCTTTAATGTAAAAACATTTATCACATTCATTAATCTTGAATTCATTGCCAACATAGTTTGGTCAAACTTCACATATCATTATTTGGGAGCTTGTTTTTAGTTCACAAAGTGACTTAACAAGTTTACAGATGTTCTTTTCTTTACTAGAAACCACAAAGCCCTCGGGTTATTCCATGTAAATTTCTTCCTCCAATTCTCCATTTAAAAAAAAATATTTTCACATCCATTTTGACGAATTTGAAGGCCATATACCGCAACTAGCGCAACATCTGAATTGATGTAATCCTAGTTAGTGGCTATTATGTGTCAAAATAATCAAGACTTTCTTATTATCTAAAGCCTATGACTACAAGTCTTGCTTTGTATTTGTCAATAGTTTCATCAACTTTCTTTTCCTTTTGTAGATCCACTTTGAACCCCAAAGGTTTATTTCTTGGAGGAAGATCAACCAACTCTCAAGTGTGGTTGCTCAAGATTGAATCTATCCTACTATTGACAACCTCTTTCCAAAAAGGATGAGTCCACAGAAGACATATCTTCTTCGACTATATGGACTCATTTTCAAGAAAAAATGTTACAAAATTAAACCCGGAGGAAGTAATTTGTCCATTGACATTTACTACGCCTCTAAATCTCTTTATTAAGTACATTCTCCTTTGGTTCTTTCCAAGGTCGTTTAGACCCTTCACTTGACTATCCGACGGTTCGGACTTATGAACCATAAATCAATATGCTTTACTTTTTGTAGCATATCCAATGAATATACAATCCACAGTCTTATGTCTTATTTTGACCCGTTTGGGAATAGTTCGCTCATTTTCATTTCTCATATGGAATAGACTGTAATGGAAACTGTTAGATCACTATCTTTCAAGAATTATTGATTGTATATACTTTAAGGGGCGAAAAACAGTTCTCTATCAGGATACAACAAACCCTGAACGAACAAAACTTTTTGTTGCTCCCTTTCTTAAAAAACAAAAGTTTTTTTTGTTTGTTGCTCCCTTTACTAACAAACAAATTTTTTTGTTTCTCTCTTTCTGAACAGACAAACTTTTTGTTGTTCTCTTTTGCTATAATGATAGCACCCCCCACAAATTTTGTGGTAAACCTGAACTTATAAGTAGGACATTCAACATATCCTTAAAAGTTCAGTTTTTTCCTATCAACAATTTCATTAGATTGAGGTGAGTATGTGCAGTAATTTGATGGATGATTCCATTTTTCAAATATATTTTTGCAAAAGAAAATTCATATTCTTCATACCTACCACTTCTAATAATGACAATGATTTTCAACTTCAGTTTTATATTGCCAAGATGTTTCTATCACTTCATCCTTACTATTCAACAAATAGACATAACAATATCTAGTGCAATTGTCAGTAAAATTTATGAAACATTTTTTCCCACCGCGAGATGGTGTTGACTTCATATCACAAATGTTAGTGTAAATCAATTCTAAGAGATTAAAATTCCTTTCAACAAATTTATAAGTATGCTTAACATACTTAGATTCAACACATACTTGACATTTTGATTTATTACACTAAAAGTTAGGCAAAACTTCTAAGTTGATCAGTTTTTGCAAGGTTTTGTAATTGACATGTCCCACGCGTTCATGTCACAAACAGGTTGATTCAAGCAAGTAAGAACAAACAGAAATACTGAGTTTGAAAAGACCTTCCGTGAGGTAACTTTTTTATACAAATAGAATTACCTATAACCATAATCTCATGATCTCATCGGTCCAATAAGGGTAATATGTCACGACCCGAGCCTACACCCTGGACATGGCCGGCACTCGAGAACCATTGCTGGTCCCCAAGCGAACCCTTATCCTGGCTGACTACAAGCGGAAGACTAACTCAAGCATACAAAAGCTTAAAAACTGAATAAAAAGAATATAT
>JAJONR010014865.1:0-11555 GCA_029582245.1 Solanum etuberosum
AACTCCATCAGTTGAGTATCTTTGAGAGGAGTAGTATCTTCAAGTTCTAAGTCTTGAGTATTGAGTTTCTAATCATTTTGGGATTATATTCCTAATCATGGGGCTACTACATGTTACCCATGAAGGTCCTTGAGTTGAGTAGTTCATGTCCATAATTCCGCATTAACCCTATAAGTCGAGCAGCTTTGAGATGAGAGGTATCATTGAGTCCTTCAGTTAAGTAGTTCATGCCCATAATTACGCATGAACCCTCCGAGCCTAGCATTCTTGAGATGAATAGTATCATTGACTCCTTGAGTTCTGGAGTGGTTGAGTTCCAAGTATTCAGTTCTATGCATAGTTATTGAAAATCTTGAATTGATTCGTTCACGTCCATAATTCGGCATGAACCCTATTTTAAGAAGTCTTTTTACAAATTATTTTAAAACTTGTTTTAAAGACTTGAGCACTGAGTTGAGGAAGAGTAGAGTTGAGTTCATTTTCTTTAAAATGATATATGGGAACTAAGTATTCCCAAGAGTAAATGTTTTTACATTTAAGATGAGAGGAAACTGAGATTTCCGAAAGAGTTTTGAGCAGCTTGAGTACCATCTCTTTTAAGAGAAAGATTTTTGAGTAATAATCTCAAAACACAGAAAGAGTTATGTTTTTAAAAATATGAGCTAGTATATTTTGGGAGTAGTATTGAGCACCGATATGGGGGAGAGTTCATACAACTCATAGCCCCCATAAATCATGTAGCCAACGTGGGTAGAAAGGGTCATACTTTTTAGATGATTCCTTAATGCTTTTTAGCATTGACTAGTGGATCGACTTAGTAGTAGATTCTATACCCCGACAAAGTATAGGACAGTTTTGGCAGCGTGGGTGAGACGATGTATCATCATATAGCTCATAGTGATGGTTGTCGGTTAGAGAATCTCCCACAGATTTATATTGTATGTTTATATACAAATTGTATTATTATTGTATTCTTCAATACAATTGAGTTATTATCTACTGTTTTAAAAGTTTTCCATATATTGCATCTTTTATTGTTGCTTTATCCTTGAGTATCTTGAGTTGAGTATCATATCTTCGAGTTGAGTTGAGTATCTTTGAGTTGAGTATCTTATTCTTGAGTTGAGTTTAGTTGAATGAGTTGAGAAGAGGTAAGTATGTTTCCTTTTTATCAAGTTCAACCTTATATTTATGCTTTAGATTTCCCCTTACATACTCGTACATTCCATGTACTGAGCCATTTGGCTTGTATCATTTCATGATGCAGATATAAGTATTCAGGATCATCAACAGGCATTTCGTTGAGGTCATGTGATATTCCAGTCAGCTTTGGTGAGCCTTCTTATATTCCGGAGGACTTTACCTTTACCTTACAGTTAGTAGTTTGGAGATGTCTTGGGTCTTGTCCCGATATCTTTCTATAATAGTAGAGGCTTCATAGATAGACATAGTTGAAGAGTTTTCTGTATTTACTTTCTTTTGAGTATTGTTCAGACTTTCTTAAGGTTCACTATTGGAGTTCAATGAATTTAATTTAGTTTTAAGCTTATGTATGCTTGAGTTAGTCTTCCACTTGTAGCCAGCCAGGATGAAAGTTCTCTTGGGGACCAACAATGGTTCTCAAGTGCCGGCCACGTCCAGGGTGTAGGCTCGAGTCGTGACAATTATAGTTGCTATTTTCAGAATTTCCTCTACTTCAAGTCAAAATATAAAATTCAAATTTAGTTTTTGAAATTGGTTTTATGTGGAAGATAGTATTAATTCTTGCAATGAAGTGGGTTGAGAATCACGAGGGGTCTTAGGTTCAATTTCTAGCAGATACAAAAATACTAGGTGATTCTTTCCATGTGGATAGAGTTTGCCGAGGTGCGTTTAAGTTGCCACATACGTTACAGTTATTAAAAAGAATGTGTAAGGTAGTGTTAATTGTTTCATCACCTAGAATGTTTGCATGGTTTTACTTTGGAGCCGAATTGCATTATGTTTTTTAATTTCATGTGTAGACAATTATTGGATGTGGGACCGACTGTAACATATGTGTTCTTATGGAGCTCTTACTTGTTTGGTATGTTTCATAGGTATAGTCATTGGTGAGAAGGTTTGACCAACCACATAGGAAATTGACAATAAACAGTATGTTCAAGTCAAACTAAAGAAAATAAAAAATGGAAATGCTTTGTAGCCACAGTTAATATAAGAATTAGTTTCTTAGTTTGGCCTCCAATTCAAAATTCTCCCTTGTACATATACTTTGGTACACTAATGATCCTTCAAATATGTAACACTGGTGCACTTTTAGCTCGAAATCAAACGAATTCATCTATATTTTCGTTAACCTATCACTGAGTTGTTTATAAAAAAGAGCCCTTGTTGGCGGATCCAAACAGTTATATGCGAGTTTACAGAAACATCAAATCCTAGATCCGCCTTACAAACCATGCATTATCTAACCAATTACAATTCTCTCACAATACGTTCCTCAAGAAGGGCCATATAAAGAAGTATTTGAATCAATACAAATGAGACCAAAAGATAAAAAGACATAGTATTGTAACATTGTTTTACTGCACACAATCTGATTAGGATTAGGTTTCTTCAATTTATTTAGGCGTTAATGAAGGAAAATATCTTATTTATAAAATCTTTTATTTTTTTTGTATATTTCTGTGTATTTCTATATTTTCTGTATATTTATTGTATAATTCTGTCTATTTATATGTATTTCTGTATGATTCAATATTTTCTGTTTATTGAAAATAACTAACAACATCCCTATATATAAAAGTAAGAAATCAAATTAAATTAGGATTAGGAACCACTATAACTAATAAATCCTAATTAAACATGAATAAGTAAATACAATAAATAACAAATCCTAAATACTTAGGATTCCTACTCCAAATTTGAATTATTATTTCAAACATTCTCCCGTAATTCAAAATTGTATACTTTTGTCTTTTTCTTCTTGTCATTGTTGTTGAATTGTAGAACTTCTCTTCAATCTTCAATTGTTTGAGTTCTTCTCTTCAATTCTTGGAGTACTTCTCTTCAATTCTCATTTATTTTTTTCTTGGTTGTGTTGGAGCACCTTCTCTCCATCTTCCAAGTGTTGGAGCCCTTTCTCTCCAACTCACGATATTTTTTTTCTTGGTTGTGTTGGAGGACTTCTCTCCAACTTCCAAATGTTGATACCCTTCCCACCTTCGCTTTTTCTTTTTGGTTTTTTAGATATTTTTTTGACTTTCTCTAACTCTTAATTTAGAGAATAATTTCTTCCTCTTGTGTTTTGTTGCACTACTTTAAATCTGCAGTTTTTTTGTGTAAGTCTTTTTTCTTAGCACGTTTTTCATTCATATACATTCGCCTGACGTTTGTTGACATAATCATATGCCAGACGGGTGGCATATATTGGTCATAGCCACCCGCCAGCAGCAGAAACTCTAAGATCTTCTAGTAGGATCGTAGAAGCTCTGATATCAATTTGTAGGGAAATATCTTATTTATAAACTCTTGTATTTTTTGTATATTTTAGTGTATTCCTATATTTTCTGTATATTTACTGTATATTTTTGTCTATTACTATGTATTTCTGTATGATTCTATATTTTCTATATGTTGAAAATAACTAACAACATCACTATTTATAAAAGTAAGAAATCATATTAAACTAGGATTAGGAACCACTATAACTAACAAATTCTAATTAAACATGAATAAGTAAATACTATAAATAACAAATCCTAAACACTTAGGATTCCTACTCCAATTTTGAATTATTATTTCCAACAGTTAATCTGTATTAGCTGTTACTTGTTTCTACAATCTAGGAGTTAGTTTAGGCTAATTTTATTTATTTCATATGTATATGAACTCCACAGGAGTCTCATCAAATGCATGTACATTTCTTATATTCTCTGTCTTTATACATAGTAAGACCTTTCACTTCTTAAATCTGGATAAAACTCCATTTCTTGAACATTTGGTTTTTTTTCGATAGTATTCGAGTTTCAATTTTGCCTCGAATATGGAGCCAATAGACTATATTGAGTTCAACAACTTCAGAGAATCTACAAAAAAAAAAACTTCACCATGCTCAATAACTATATTGATTAAAGTAATATCTTTCAAAATTTATAGTACATGGAAAGGAATCATGAAAATTTATAGTTCACCGACTGATCAGAAATGACTCGGGACAACTATTGAGAGGGGTAAAAATGGTAATTTATGAAAAATTCTAAAAATGACCTTCCGGGTCATTGCATTATATGAGTACACCTACAACTCTAACCACCTCTATTTAAAGTTAGTGATCAAAGGATCTAGTGAATGTAATATTCTAGAACTACACGTTCCACTTATTTCTTAATCGCATTTTCTAGATCAGTGTTTTTAGTTTTGCACTCAAAAATTCTCATTCTAGAGTTCTTCCTTCAATTCTCTACAAATCTTGAATTATATAGATACTTCTTTGAAATATCTTAGATTTTATAATTTGGTGATAATTTTTCTAACACTCCCCATCAGCACCAATATAATTTATTCTTTGCATCCATTTTGAGTGATCCTCGAGACTGTTATTTATGCTAAATATGTATTCAACAAAATATGAATAGTAAACACTAATAAAAGTAATAGTAAAAATGAGATGGAAAGAGAAATTGAGTCCATCGAATTCACAATGTCCCCTTAAAAAAGTTAGTCTCCTCAAGCACCAGAGTTTATGAAATATATTCTCCCAGGATAGAATGATTTACTTCAACAAAATTGTGGTACCTCAAATTCCGTTGATCTTTAAACTCACTCAACAACTGCAAATCACATTTGAGTTTTTATGAAAAGAAGAGTAGAAAACTTAAAAAATTGTACTTAATATCTAAGGAACAATTAGATTTTTATAGCCACCAAGAACTCCTTAGAAAAAAAAGCAAAGTTTAGAGAAGTTGCACTTATTCAGAAGTAGCAAGGCTTGTGAGGTCCGCATTGTCGGTTCATTTGCGGTCCATATAATGGCCAAGTATAGTTCACACGTCTACCGACCGACACCTAAAATAATGTACTGAAGAGATGCATCGATCTTTACTATGTGTTACATGTGCGGTCTGTACTTCATCATATGGGGTCACACATGATCGAAAATTTTGGTTCAAAATTTTAGATTAAACAATTAATTTTAAATGAATCTTTGTCCAAAAATATAAGTTCTCAATCAATCATTTGTCAAAGCCAAAGTTGAAGTCGAGTTGAGTGAGTGACAACGATCTGAGGCTTGTTTTCTTTTAAAAAGTTGCATTGGTTTGGAGCGGTGAGGCATGTGTGATTTGCACTTGGCCATGAAGAAGTTTGCACGTGATGCATGTCTTCTTCTCAACCCTTTAACAACATGAAGAAAAGTGATTCTATATTTAATCACTTGAAAATTGCATTCTCCCACCAATGTGATAGAAATAATTCTTCCAAAAAGTGAAGTAACATTTTCACTATCCCTCCATTTCCCATTCACTTTCAACAGTAGAACTCAATAGAGACTTTGCAATCATCTAGATTCCCAAACACTAATAAACCTCTGTTTAATTTGAACTTCTCCACTCACTACTCTTTGAATCATCTTAAAGTAGTTATCTCCTTGATCAGAACAGCCTCCACTAAAGTTGTATCTATATACTTGGTGTTAAAGTGTTTCAATCATGTAGACCTCTTTAGTTGTGGTTGTGGTGCTATTTTGACTTGTCTGAAAAGTGACTTAAATTAGGTGTCATATTATTGACTTTCTCGAATGGTGAGATAGTTTCTAATCTCGCCCATGGCGTCCTATTCGTAATGTGATCATGCATTTCTCCCAAAATCTTGTAACTACATGCATATTATGTAACATACTTTTGCATATCTCCGTAAGGTGTTCATATTTTTTTTCTTTCAGCTCCTCCATTTTGTTGTTGCTTATTTGGGAAAGTCAATTGTCTCCCTATAATCTTCTTTTAAGGTAGTCATTGAAGTCGCGTGACGTGTTCTCTCCCACTATCTATACAAAGACATTTTATTCTCCTTCCAAGATAATTCTCTCAGCAGGTTAGAATTCTTTAAACTTCTCAAATACTTTAAACTTCAACTTTAAGAATAAAAATACAATGTACCTTGAGAATTCATCAATGAATATTACCATGTATTAGTAACTACTGATAGACGGTTGCTTTACTGGTTCAAATATGTCTACGTGCACCAACTCCGGTGAGGTATTTTCTTGATACTTTGATTCTCTATAGGAAATTTGATGTCCTTTTTCATATTGGCATCCATCATATATAGTGTCTCCTCTATTCTCAAGCTGGGAAAGACCTTTTACTGAACTATTGCATCATGATTTTTGATTTGTTGTAGCTCAGGTGCCCAATAATTGTATTCCATAGATCAGTTGTTTCATTACTCAGAGTCTTCTTCACGTAAGTTGTCTCAGCTACCATGACATAGATTGAATCTAATCTCCTTCCCTCCATGATGAAAAAACTTGTAACTTTCAAGTTTTGATATGTTTTTACGTCATTCGGTACAAACACAATATAGTTGCCTGAGGTTGTTAGTTGAAACACAAATAAGAGTTCTTCTCTACATACTCGAAACATGGATAGTCATTTTGAAGTTGTATTTTTCTTGAGCTATGATGAGGCATAACCACCGTCTTGCCAATATGAGTTATTGATATTCTATAATATTTTTCGTCATCACTACTTGACAGCCTTTATATTCGCTCATTTTGATATGTTTTTCCCATTAGTACTGGTCATGTGATTGGAGCATCCCGAATCAACAATTCAATTATTTACATAATCGACCAATTTCTAACTTCTAGTTGCACATGCAAGCTTCTTTACTTTGTCAGAGTG
Source organism: Solanum etuberosum (assembly GCA_029582245.1). Lineage (NCBI taxonomy): Eukaryota > Viridiplantae > Streptophyta > Magnoliopsida > Solanales > Solanaceae > Solanum > Solanum etuberosum. Next base: position 6,882 of record JAJONR010014865.1, read on the forward strand.
AGAGGTGACGAGCTCTCCTGTTAATTGCTTTCTTTCTTCAACTGTATAGGAGGTCTCTTAATCCCAAGCTTCTTGTCCATCGCCTTTCTTGTTTCAAGAAGAAGTGTCTATGTTACCTTTAGATTTCTTGTAACAATAATCTTTAGTATAGTGTCCTTTCATTCGGTAACTGTAGAATATGTCCCTTTGTCGGTTGTTGAAACCTTGGTTTGCCTGCTTGTTGGATCCCTGGATATTTTGATGTTGATTCTTTTGGTCTCCCCCTGGCCGTAATCTTCTCTCTTCATCCCATTTTATGACCAGTTAAATCCCAAATTCTACTTTAGTAGCAGAAGGGTTCAAAGATTGCTTTAGATAATGAATCAAATCCTAGGTGTGATACCTATTATTCTTTTTTAATTTCCTTATTTGAATTTCTAACTCCACCACTATTTGATACATGTGTTTATGAGAGGCAGCAACAGATGTAGAGTTCATCTATTTTTTTTAAAGATGTAGAGTATTAATACTGGTTTCATATGAATCCAGTACTTTCATATTGACAAAAGGGAGTCTCTAGGATGGTAAGCACCCCTTACATCAACTCTAAGCTTGTGGGTTTGAGTCACCAAGGTAACAAAAAAAGGTAAGAACTCGTAGGGAGGGGTAAAAAATGTACTTTCACATATTACGGAATAAAATTTCATATGTAAAAATTCATGATAAATGCAACAAATAGTAGATATGAACCCACAACTTAAAAAATAAAATAATAGATTCAATGTTACGAACCTTTTAAAAATTGAATCCATAAATCTTGAATCTTGAATCTTCAATTCACTTCTGGTGAGAGATAGTGGATACCAAATAAATAATTTAGGTACGTACACACAAACTGACTCAGATACCACTGTTACAAAACAAAAAAATCATAAAAAAATAACAAACTCAAAATGGGATTTTACCAGTTTGTTCCATCAAGGAGAATGGGAGAATTACAAAAACAAAAAAATGGATTGTAAAAAAATCATGTCGATCTTTTTGGGTTTGTGGTGGACCTAATAGCTGATTATGAGAAAGATCAAGAACGCAGAGGATTAGTGGTGGACCTAATAGCTTATTTGGGGAAGATTTTTGCCCTTTAGTTATCAAGAAATAATTCATAGATCTGAGTTTCCTTTTGTTTCCAACACCAAAAAGAGCTATTTTTTGGTGTTTCAAACAAAAGGAAACTCAGATCTATCAATTATTTCTTGATAATCAAAGGGGAAAAATCTCCCCCAAATTTCATCTGATTCTGCAGCATGTTTGAATCCTTTTGATAAAGTTGTTGAGCTTATTGCATCTGCTGGAGTTATTTTTAAAATAATTTCAAATATGCAGCCTTCTGACAACCTTTCAAAATAATTCAATGGAGGAATGGACTTACAAAAATTCATGTCAAATTTTTTATAAAAGTTTATAATTCATAAATAGAATCAAAGTTATTTTTTTTTCAAACTTTAATATATGATTTAAATAATCAAATGGGGAGAGATTTTAGAAATCTATATTGTCAATAATAGTCCCAAATACAGAAAAGCATATAATTGTGTTTGTTCTATTGTAATTTTGACTAGGTGCATTTTTATTTATTTGTATATTAAGTAAATAAAACAGTCAAAATAACTCAAACTTTAGTTTAATCTATGATCAATATTATATAAAATAAAAATAAGAAGTATGAGAAAAATATATATATTTTGGTGTATAAATGTGTGATTGGACTAAAAGTGACCTAGAAATCGTTGGACATATCACATAAGTAAACATATTGACATAAATGAATTGTGATCTAGCTTAAGTTCTCAAATAACATGTACCGTTTGTATAGATTTTCTTTCTTCCGTTATGCCTTACTTTCTGCTAGGTTTGTAAGTCTTTCAAGACAACTTCCTTGTGATTTTAGGACTACCATGTGTCCTTATAATATCTCCATTCACTATGGATTCATACGATAAACACTTAAGATTAGGCATAACACATAAATAGGACCCTTAACTTGGCTTCAAATCTTAACTTTGACCTTAAGCTTTCAAAGTGCACAAAGAGGCACTTTAACTACGCAACTCTTAAATATAAAAAAAACTCAAATATTGTAGCCCAAGCGCGTGAAATCCAGGCGCTCCAACGTGGATTAGTGAGCTAGTCAACGGTTGCCAACTAATTAAAAAATTTACACAGAGATATTAGAATTAAAAAAACTAGATCAATATTCAAATTAATACAAGGGTATAGGGTGAAAGACTCTTCCATTTTACCCTATTTTTCTCTCAAAATCGTGAAACCCTATCTGGGGATTTACAACCAAAATCGTGAATCAAGGGAAAAATCATTCAATATTTGTGCTAAAATGTAACACCTCGGACTTCGAAAGAGCTAAATAGAGGTTCGTACAAGTCACCTATCAATTTTTAGTTTTGGGTCAACTTGAAACGATCATATATTTTAACACATCATGACTTAGGTGTCCCATGAACTATTATATCGAAGGTCTTTGAGTCCTCTTTCCGACGCCACCAAGTTTGCCTAATTTTGAGCTCAGAGTAAAAAGTTATGCCCGTTTGAGTGAAGTCTCTCCAATTAAGGAATCTCATTCGTTTTAGAAAAGGGTATTTTTGTCTTTTCCTTATTCCCACTAGGCTTATCACATTTTTCCTCAGCCAATTAAGGGTCTAATCAGATGCTAAACCATTCTTTGGCGTTCCTAAAAACATGGAAAATAAGAGAAGAGTTCTAGAAGAGAAAGAGCTAGGTTTTGAGCATTCGTCAAGATCCCATCGATTTTCACCAAGAACATTATTCTTTCCAAGTATGTAAGGCTTCCCACAGTGTTGGACTTGTTCGCCCTCACGCCATACATCTGAACTTATCCACGAAATTGTTTTATTCATGATTGAGAAAGTATATAAGGGAACTACAGAATCCCCAAATGTAACACTTTTTCATTTAATGAGAGAAACGTTGATTTATAAATTAGTTTATGAGTTCAAATATATTTGTGAGTATTACCAATTTTAAGAGGATCTTTTGAGTAATTACCTCAAATTGAGAAAGAGTTATGTTTCATACATTTAAGCATGAGTTTATATATTATTGAGAGTAGTATTGAGCACCGATATGAGAATGAGTTCCGAAAACTCACATTCCTCATAAACCATGTTGCCAACATGGATAAAGGGTCTTACTTTTTAGACGATTCCTTATTGCTTTTAAGCATATCTTAGTGGATCCACGTAGTTGCGGTGTTCTATACCCCGGCAAGGTTGATGAGTCCGAGAGTTGGACTCATTTAGGGCTTTGTTTTGATAGATTTAGTGTCCTCAAATGCCTAATTTATGCTATAAACTAATGTTAATGCTTTGACTCTCAGGTATATGTCTTGAAGAACAAAGCAAGGATACTAACAGGCAAAAAAGAGCAACACAAGCTGAGAAAGAAGAGACAAGAAGGCCTGAATACCGCCGAGAGAACTCAGCGAATCGCCGAGTCACCCATAGACCGCCTAATTTTACAGAATACTGAGCCTGAAATGGGGAAAATTTAGGGGAACTGCGTTCTCTATAGGCGAGTTGCCGACTGCATCGGCGAAGGAAAATGGCACCGCCGAACGCACTGATCAAGACAAAAACAACATTGAATTGGTGAGCTAAAGGATTGAAAGGCGCATCGCGGAAGTTATTGGCGATCCCGATCTAGATCGCCTAAATTTACAGTGTATGGATGAGGAAAAGGTAAAGAAGAAAGGGGCGACGGATTGGAACAATTGGCAGTATAAATTAACTTTTGGAAGAGAGAGAAGGCATTCAATCACTGAGGAACATAATAGAGAGAACAAAAACACCATTCTTGTTGATTTTATCCAATTTTGGCAAGAGATTTAAATTGGGTATTGTAATAGACAAGATATTATTCATCTTAGAACTTAGATTTTCGATACCTAGCTATGGAGCCTGCTTTAGGTATTGAATTTCTTCCTTTTATAATGATTAGCTAAAATCCTAATCTTAGGGGTTTGACAATATGATCAATTGCTGGATTTGGCTTGATGGGTGTTAGTTATTATCAATTGTGGTGCTAATTTGAAGTGGGACTTACTTATCGTTGTTGTTTAACTACTCTATTGCATGTTTTTCTCAATGTAATTTAAGTGTTTTATGCTTGCTTGAGAAAGAAGTATGAAGCTAAAGTGATAAGTTAGCACTCATAGTTAGTGGGTCATGACGGATTTAGTTCGAGAGAGTGATTCCTAAGATTCATGCTATGTATTCATCTCGAAAGAGTGAATGTGGTGAGGTTGTGGATTGGTCTTTAAGCCTAAAGCATTGAGGTTCGAGAGAACTCAATTGAAACAAGGTAGTTGTTCGAGAGAAAAGTGCCTTACCTAAAGTTCACCTTACCCATGAAAAGTTAGCACTTTTGGTTAGTAAGTTGCACCCATTGAGTTGAGTTTAGGAATTGGTTGGTCAATCCCCCAAGTACCTTTCTCCTATTTGGTTGATCTCAGTTACTTGTTGAGGCTATTTTCTTATCCATAAATTCATTACTCTGACATTGCGTCAACCCTCTAGTTTCATTACTACTTTCCACAAATCTCTAGTCCGTTAGCTACCAAAATCACTATTGTAATTTCATATTTGAATTCAAAATATAACT
>JAJONR010014866.1:0-13473 GCA_029582245.1 Solanum etuberosum
AGAATTCCCCTTACATGCTCGTACATTCCATGTACTGAGCCATTTGGCCTGCATCGTTTCATGATACAGATACAGGTACTCAGGATCATCAACAGGCGTTTCGTTGAGGTCATGTGATATTCCAGTCAGCTTTGATGAGCCTTCTTACATTCCGGAGGACTTCACCTTTACCTTACAGTTAGTAGTTTTGAGATGTCGTGGGTCTTGTCCCGATATCCTTCTATAATAGTAGAGGTTTCGTAGATAGATAAAGTTTAGTAGTTTTCAGTATGTATCTCGTTTGAGTTATTTTTTTTACAAACTCTGAGTTTATCTATTGAGTATTGTTCAGATTATTTTAAAGTTGAGTATTTGATTTTAATTCAGTTTTTGAGCTTTTGTATGCTTGAGTTAGTCTTCCGCTTGTAGTCAGCCAGGATGAGGATTAGCTTGGGGACCAACAATGGTTCTCGAGTGTCGGCCACCTCCAGGGTGTAGACTCGGATCGTAACAGTAATGACATAAATGACTAGTGAATTCATGTTTGTGGATAGAGTGACGATGAAAATTCTTCACTTAAAAAATACTTCCTAATAAGACTATTATATAATTTAAAACTTAATAAGACTAATTAAATATTTAAATCTTATGATAAAAATAATTGCTGACTTAAGATATAAGTATAAATTATTCCGGTTCAGATCAAACAAATAGTTTCTTTAGCTATTTCATCAATGCACCAAGATTCTTTGCACATCTTTCTAAGTATGCATGCATGTGACAAATAGGACTTTCAATGGAGAGAAAGTTAATCCTTATCTCTGCTTTCTCAGTAAAAAAGTCACTTTTAGTTTTAGAGAGAGAATAGAGAATATGTTTAAGATATACGAAGAGCTTTATATCCAAGTCGACATACTTGACCGTTTTCGTGGGTGCTGAAAAATTGAGCTCATATTTTATCAATTTGTTCGATTCTTTAACTTCATATTTTAACGGGTTGGAAAATGATATTTTAAAAGAGAGCTTATACTCTACTAGTTTAGAAGCTATTTAATTACACTCTAGTTTATAATATTACATATTTTATTATATTTTTGTGCGTCTAGATATATTCAGATACGTCCAAATACATGTATCTCAGGATACATGAGGTCAAATTTGTTCTAGATATATTGTACCCAAGTGGATTCACATATATCTGGGATTCATAACAAATATCGTTCGCCTCTCTCCCATCTCGCTCGCCACTCTCGCATGTATCTAGTATCTTAGATACACGCGAATCACGTCAGATACATACCTATACACTAATGTGTATCTAGGATGATTCACATGTATCTGAGATACATACAAATCTCACTCGCCTCTCTTCCTATTTTAGTGTATCTGGTAGCAAAAATACATGTATCTAAGTGTATATTTATCAATATATGACATGAAACTCTTAATTAGTGGTAAAATACATAATAATAATAATAGTAAATATGATAGTGAATGTGTAATTATGTAATTTTTCCAATTTTAAACGAGTAAAATTGGGCTTCAACTTATATTCGATCTGAAAAATATGAATTAGTGAGCTATTAGTAATTACTTGTTCTATTTAGCTGTTCTCCAAAAAGAAAAAGAAGTTATTTAGCTTCACTCAAAAGTTTTCCTATTATTTTGCCTGTTAATAACCAAGTTGATCATGTCTGGAATATATCAACATACATTGCATAAGACTTCTTCAATGGCTCTATAACTAATTTTAGTTAACTCCTAGTAAGATATCCAATTTTTATATTAATATAACAATCAAATTGAAATAATTTTTCCTTCTTTTCTTTCAAAGAAGATTCTTTCGAAATCTCTCCAAATTTAAATTTAACGGCGTCGTGCTTCCTCTCCCTTGCTCCGACAAAGAAACGTCATCTTTGATTCGTAATGATTTACGAAACTCCATCAACAACCATGAAAGAAAACTTTGAAGCTTATTAAGTTTAAATCGCGGGTTTATAAATTTGTTACTAAATTTAAATGAGTGGTGTTTTGAAAGATTGAATATATCAGAAGGAGTATATATCTCGAATTCGAGGAATTTTGGTGCAAATTTGTGGTTGATTTGATGAATCTTTCAAGGAATCAAACACACTTACATATGCATCCTATTCATGTATCAATACATATGTATATGCAGTGTATCAATGTATCTGAGTGTATATGTTCATTGTTATATATTTGTATCAAATGTATTTGTCTGTATCTGCTACCAATTATACATTTATATCAATTTTTAAGTGTATATGTTCCTTTTATTCATTGTGTAACAATGTATTCAAGTGTATCTGTTATAAATTTATATCAATATATTTAAGAGTATTAGTTCCTTATCATACATTTGTTTCATGCATTTGAGTGTATATATTTACAATTATACATTTATATTTATATATTTGAGTGTTTTTATAGTGTATTCATCTCTAGAGTATATTTATACTAATCTTGTATCAACGTATTCAAGTATATCAATATCGTACACGTAATAGTCTGATACAACGAAGTCAACAAAGAAGAAGAAGAGCAATCCACTTTATTTTATTATGGAAATGATCTTATGATATTTTAGAGGTCTATTGATTATGAAAATTGAGATTTATGCTGAATTTCTTTCTTAAAAAAATATTGTTGCACAGTTAATGCGCCACATTAAATGTTATATTTGTATTCGAAGTATCTTTTAACATCAAGCAGTAATATAGCTACAAATTGTAAATAGTCAAAATATAGCTAAAAAGACCTAATTTCGACATAATGTTAACTATTTAAACAAAATTCAAATAAAATATAGATATATTAGATTATTATCCATTTCATATGAACTCATTTTTAACCCGTCCAAAATCAATCCAATCCACCATTACGCCACCACTAAATTATTCTTAGAACTTTTATTTGCTTTAGTTGAACCTTTGTGGAATCTATAATTAAAGAGATGATGGACTATTTTCTTTTGTTTCTTGGGGAATAACTTTATTATATATATATATGGACCATTCAGTATATGACTCGGTGTAGGAATCTCATAAAAGTAATTGTGACTGCATCATATTCTCTATGGGAAAAAGATATAAACGAACAAGTAGTCCCTCGTTAATTTACAGCAAAGATTCACTACAAAAATGGTCCACACAAGTATATTGTAATGGTTTGATCTATGACATAGGAAAGTAAGATGAAATAAATAAAAGTTTGTGCATATATATAGCAACTCACTATTTTTGGATACAAGGAGAGAAATAAATTACTCCCTGCGTTTTAATTTACGTGGCATTATTTTATTTGACAAAAAATTGAAGACTTTTAAATTTGTGATCAAAATATTCTTTAACCATTAGTTTGACTATATAAATCATTTTATTAAAGAAGAAAAATTAAAATTATTTTCAAGTACAAAAATATGATATTTTTTTAAATGACGGACTAAAAAACATATAGCACATAAATTGTAAACTATTAGATCTTACCTTGAAAAGTAATTGACATATCCCTAAAGAGATCCACATAAAGCAAGCATGTTGAGATTTGAGAGAATGACAAAGGGAAGACCATAATGAATTTGCAAAAAGAAAACATAGAGACTCTAGGGTGTGTTTTGGGGTACGGGAACGAAAAATGGGGAGGGGATATATAATCGGAAAATGGAAAGAGAATTATACTATGGGGAATCGAATCCTTACCAACAAGGTGCATCGAAGTTAAGGTAGCAAACAAAATACTATAGGAGTGGAAGGGGGAAGGTTGGGATGGGATGGTCGATGGGTAGGAGTTTGGGGCGTTGGGTGAGTGGGGAGGATATAATAAATATAATGTTATCTACGATACTTGTAAACCCTACTTTCAATAAGAAAGTCATTTTCTTTCATTTTAAAGAAATTTATTTTTTTCGAGAAAATATTTTTTAAATTTTTTTGTCTAAGCAAATATGAAAAAAATAAGAAAATATTTTCAAAAAATATCGTCGAGTAAACATGCATTGATAGTAATTGTAATATTGAAAATAAAGACAAGTTACCCGATATAATGAACAAATCTAACATAATGATATATATTATTCTACAAATAACTAATATAACTTAAATTCGTAATAATATAATATTCTCAATTTAACTTTCCATTAATTTAAGGCTAGCCATCAATAAATTATTATTTTTACTTAAATAGAGCAAGTGACTATTTTAGGAATTGAAGCTACAAACTACAAAGAGAGAGAAAAATATCTTCCGTTGAACGGATATCCGATACCCATGAGAAGGACGAGCACTTTGAGAAAGTAAGAATTGGTTAGCGGTTCGATTTGGATCGAATTTTACTAAAAGAAAATTAAATTAATTAAGTTATTTTAAAATATTAAAATTAAATTAAATCAATTAAGTGGATTTTTTATTACTTTAATTTTTGTTATCTTTTGCCCAAGAACTTAGCTATTTCTAATTAATATAATAATTTTTTTACAATGATTTGTTTGTACAAAAATTAAAAATTAGTTGTGATATATCAAGATATCTTAACAATATTTGAATTAAACAATAATGATTAGTTAAAGAGCATAAAGACAAATTATTTTGAACCTGGAAGAGATTCTTAACACAGCAAAATAAAAAAATTAAAAATCAAACTAGAAAGTAAAGACAAAAAATTCAATTATTATAAAGGGAAAATACCTAGATTTTGACTTGCTGATTGCATCTAAAAAGTAGGTAACATGATACAATAGGTCTAATTATATTAATTAGGTTGATAATATATCACAAGATTAAAATTGATATTGTATTTAATTGAAGATATAAATTTATTTATTCAATCAAATGCAATACAAAATTTATCTCAAGCATAGTTAGTTTGGCGGAGCTTTTAAAAGATCAAAAGTATTAATTATTTCCCAAAAATGAGATATTTGGCCAAATTTTTGGGAGAAATTAACTGCTTCTATAGAGTAGGTTTTCAGAAGCTAAAAAAAAATGTTTGGCCCAAAATACGTTTTAAAAATACACTTGTGAGAAAAATAACTTAGAACCACTTTTAAAAGTTTAGGAAAAATACTATATGTTGCTCATAAGTGCTTTTAAAATTTATTTGTCAAATACAATTTCTTACCAAAAAGTTTTTTTTACCTTTTGAAATAAGTTGATTTTAGAAGTTTGGCCAAACGAATATCCAATGATATCTTATCATACATGAGATTATTTTATCCCACATCTCAAATGAAATAAATGAGTCTAAAAATTATAATTCATAAATAATTTAATTCGCAAACAAAAGGACCCCTACTAGTATAAAGATTTATACTATAACTTTCACCTATCCAAAAAAAAAAAAAAAAGTTATTCCCAAAAGGAAAGTGATAGAGTTATCATGGCACTTTTGAAAATGGGAAGCTTTACAAGGTTGAATTATTTATGAAACAGAATATATGAAAAGACGCGGCGATCATAGGTTAATTTTTATTTAAGAAAAAAAATACTCCTAAGTCCTAATATAATAGATTTGACTCGAAATAATATTAGCGAATTCAAAATTTTAAGTTAATGTAAAATTTGTGAAATATCGAAAATAATTATAGATCATGGTATTAATGTTTTGTCTTGTTACTAGTAGGGGAATCCATCTATTTATATCACCTCTAGGCTGCATGCAAGGTTCACTTAGCTATCAATGATTTAAAAGAGAATTTTTTCCAAAAACTTTCGTGCCAAATATAGTAACTTCACTTGTACATAAGGTTTTGACTTCGATCTACATTTCATCGAGTAACATAACAGAAGATTGTGAGACTAAAAATTGATTTCGTGATTCACTATTCTATAGTTTCTTTTATTTGATTTTATATTCAATTTCAATATGGATGGCAAGAATTCGGAGAAATATAATATGCCGGAAAATAGCAAGAAGTACAAGGGAGAAACGTCTTCTGAAAAAGTTGTGTCATGTCATAACTTGAACAGAAAGCCAAGGTTTAGATGGACAGTGGAACTCCATGTTAGGAGGTCCTTATGGTTCGTCATCTTACTATATACCACCATAAATGTATAAACAGAGGTAGATTTAAAATTTAAATTTTTAACGTATATGTTGTAATTATGAGCAGAAGCAACACCGAAGAATATAGTGAAACTTATGGATGATGAAAATATCACACCAGACCATATCAAAAGCCATCTCCAGGTAATTTATGCATGTGTTTACAAAAATAAAAAAAAATAAAAAAATGCATGTGTTTATAAGCTTTTTAATTTTAAATCAACATTATGCATGGAGGGGTAGATCCACCGAAGGCGGCTTAAATACATTAGTGTTCTAAAGCCAAATTCAAATAAAGACTTTAAATTTTAATGTTTTTTTTATGGAGTTTATTAAAGCCAATCCATTTAATTTTTCTTGAGACAATATTATAGATTTGCTAAACTTCTATTAATTTTTTCCTATGATATGAAAAGTTTATGTTTTCTAAAAATAATACTCAATTTAAAAATAAAATAAAATAAAATACCTATAATTTATTATAATTTCATAAAATAAGGTTTCTCAAATTTGGAGACCTTATGACAACTGACTTATTTTTTTAATCCATAAAAAGCCGCCCTAATTCAGTCCTACTTGTAGATTAAAAGACATAAAGGCACGGGGCAGATCTATTAAGGTCCGATAAGGCCTAATCTACCTCAACCGCAACCAAACGTTTGCCTATTTGGAAGTTCTAGGTGTCACATCCTTGACGGAATCCATCGAAATTTGGCTCGTCTGTAACTTTTTCAATGGATTTTCCAACGCAAATCCTTTACCAACGAGTCAAATTCCGATGTTCGTTGAAAAATTAGTGATTTTTCTATAGTGACGTGTCTATGTTCAAAGTAATATGATACTTGAATTAATCTTTAAATTCTGGATCCGACTCTATATAAATGATGGAAAAATATAAGAGGGCAGAGGTAGATGGAGGCAAAGGGTTCAGATGATGATGAATGAGGAAATTGTTTCTATGACACTTACAAATTTGAATATGAAAATGTCTTTTTAAGATAATTGAACCCTCCAAAAATTATATTATGTTAAATTAAATAGGGCAATTCATTTTATTTATTTTTTGCATATATATATATATTGTTGAATTATTGGCTCCACCACTATATATTGTTTATGAGATTGCTTAACACTTCTTGATATATTTGAGTTCATTCTATTTTTCAGAAGTACAGACAGAGTAAAGACATCATGAGCACCACTAGAAGTACTAGTAAAGGCAAGTTCCTACTATAACTAATTAAGAACATCCAATTATTTTTGTCAAAATTAATTGTAGGGTTTCATTTGTTGTTGTCATTTTTCATGTTCTCCTCCCCACTTTTTTTTGGTTCCTATTGGATTTGAGTAGCTCATTAATATTTAATACAATGTGGAGAAACATGCAGGACCAGCAAAGAAGTAATTAAGCTCAGAGATCAATATACAAAGAAGTTCTAGTATGACAGCTTGTTTAATTTGTACGGTCTTAGCATATTATTTTATAATGTATCGTATTATTCTTATTATTTTGATAAATATAACGTTTGGACAAATTTTATTATTTTTTGTTGTGTTCACAATGCCACATAATATCAATTTGAAGAATAATTAAGCTTAGAATATTACAAAGAAAAAGTTGGATATGGTTTAGCGCTAGTATAATAAATAATAAAATAATTTTTTTAAATAATAAGTAAGGACAGATGAGCAGAAAAAATAAGATAGCAATATGATTGAAAAAAATGAATCATAAATGAATTGACATTTTTTCCTCGTTACATAAAAACGAATACAATGCAATAACTAAAATCAAAATTTATTAAATATCAGCCAGTTTAATTGATTAAAGATAAAGTATGCTTTTATTGAATATCACAAGAAGTAAAATCAAAGTTTATCAATGATCGAGGGACCAAAAATATTATTATTTGTATTAATATTATTTCTTTTTGAATTTTGGATATTCATTGTAATGACAAGTTCTTTTTAGGGAAAATTAGTAAATTAGTCACAATTCCTAACATAATTTTTAAAAACATCTACATTTTAAAATAATTATTAAAAATGTCTATGTCAATATTTTAGAAAATAAATTGTATCCTAATATAATTAATTCTCTTTCCTTTAATTTCTCAAACCATGCTATTGTACCTTTTTTTTTTACTCCATTGTACGGTAAAAAACAAAACAAAAAATACCCTCTTACCCCTCTTTCTAGGATTTACTCCAAATCACTCCTTTCTCTCTCTTCCCCTTTTCACCATTGTTGTCTCCTTTCCTGTTTAAGAAAATCAACTCTTCTAAATTCTTACACTTTATTCAAGAAATCTCACAATTAATTCAAAAGATTTTTCACCCATTGATAAAGGTAAATTCGAAGTCAACAAGTATTTTTTGAGATTTCTTGTGATTTTATTTTCATATTCACAAAGTTATGTTGTATTTCGAATTTTTCGTCTTTTAAACAGTATCGTTCGATTTTTTTGTGAGTTTATTTTCATATTCACCAAGTATTTTGTGAGTTTTCCTCTTTTATGTATTTCAGATTTTTTATCTTTTAAACACTATTGTTTATTTTTTTTGTGATTTTATTTTTTCATATTTGAGATTTAGTAGATTGTAGTAATCTACATTAGCGTTCATACATCATATATTGTTTGATTTTTTATACATTCATATTTAATAATTTCGAATTTTGCTTATAGGGTTACTAATGCACGAGTGAATTTGGATTCGAATTTGGGTTTGGTGAAAAATAAAATCGGAAAAAAGGAACATAGAAGAAGGAGGAGGAGGAGGTTGCAAAATTGTATTCATACCAGAATTGTATTCATATTAATTTTTGTTTTTCAATTGTTTTTTTTTACTCAACATTTGTATTTTTATTAAAAAATATTGTATTTCTTTTTTAGTTTGTAGTCATTCATATAGGTATGTCAAATGGATTTGTATTTCTTAAGCATAGATATATCCTATTTTTTTACCATCAATTTGTATTTTTTTTTAGAATATTGTATCCTTCTAACATATTGTATTATTTTTCACTATGTATGCTATTTTTTTTCCAGAATCTTGTATCCGTATTTTTTTCATAGTTAATTTGTATTTTTTTTAAAAAAAAATTGTATCCTTCCTCAACAGATTGTATTATTTCCACCATGTATGTTATTTTTTTCCAGAATCATGTATCCTTTCATAAATCATATTCATATGTAATGATTATATTGGGATACAATCAGTAATATTTTTGTAATACATATATAAGAAAAGTATATTTGGCAGTCATGTAATACAATTTTGATCACTGATATACAATTTGTAGTTTTCACTATGAAAGTAAAATACCAATTTTAATTTGAATAGTAAAGTGAGCACATAAAATGTAAAAATTATTGGTATACAATTACGATGAAAACATAATAAAAAAGAAAGTTGATCCAATCGAATGAGAAAGGAAATTTCTTTGAAATTATAACTGATGATAATTTTAAGTGATATGTTCGTTTTTAAAAATATTATCTCCCCTGATTTTCTCCTTTCTGTCATTAAATAATTGTATCTTTGCAAATCAAACAAATAAAAAATACACAAATCAAATACATAACAAACTAAAATATTGACATTTTAAATAAATATTGAAAGTGTGACTAAGGGGTCTTATTAAATGTCAAAATATTGACATTTTGAAAATTTTCCCATCTTTTTATTTGGTCGAATAATGGAACATATATATATATATATATATATACTAGATATGAAAAGGCCCGTCAACGGGCTCAATATTACAATTTACAATCTTAAATATATTAGCAGTTCCAATATGTTATAAGTATTTAATTAGTTTTTTGAAAAGAAAAATTGTCATCAATATTTTCTAATAAAAAACGATAGTAAAATGATAATAAAAATCACATTTTATAACAAAATATTTTTTTTATCAAATAATAACATGTAACTTATTTAAATTGTCTTAATTAACACTACAATATCATATGATCCAATGGTTATTTTAACAGAATGCCAAACATACACATTCGAATTAAAAAGCTAATTTAATGGGTTTTTTTACTCATTTAATGATAATAATTCAACAAACAATTTGAGTGAATTAATCTTATTTACTCATTTATGTTCTGCTTTTTCTTAACCACATTCATCACTTTTCACATTTAAAGTAGTATAACCATGAAAAAGAAAATTAAATTATATCTTATTTCTTAAGATAATAAATATTATATTTGATTATTTATTTTTTATAAATATGAAAAATAAATGAACACAAAGAAATAGATAATCTTTTTATTTCACTTTATTTATTTGAAAATCACCGTCGAATTATAAAAATTACAAATATAACTTAAAGTTATATTTGAAATTTGAAAAACATTCAAAACTTAGTTAATACTTTAACTATTTTTTTTTTTCCAAATTTTATCCTAAATTATTATTTTTTGTAAAAATGGCTCCATTTTAATTATATTTCTTATATATATATATATATATATATATATATTATTTTTTATTTTTTTAAAAAAAAAACATATTCAAATAATCAAATATTATTTGCAAAATCAATAACTTAACACAAATTCAACTTAATTTTTTTTAAAAAAAAAAATTGGATTTTTTTTTGTAATAGTATGTAGTAGTTCTTATATGAGATATAATCTATGACATTATACGATTATTTATTTTGATATATTACGCTTTTAGTGCAATTTGGTTGTATGCCTCAGGTAAATTAGTCAAGTAATTTTTAGAAAATCGGGAATGTAGACCATATTTAAAAAGACATAATATATAAATATGTCTTTTAACTTGACCTCACTTAACATCTATGACATTCAACTTCGAGTGTGCATAAGTTAGCACTTAAACTTATATAAAGTTGAACAAGTAGACACACGTGTTCTACAAGGCATAATTCACATAGGACGTCACATATAATGTCGCATAGGACGTCACATATAATGTCGCATAGGACATGAATTATATCGCCGCGTAGGACGTCAAGTAGGACATATGTGTCTACTTGTTCAATTCTATACAAGTTTATGCGTCTATCATGCACATCCAAAATTAGAGGACGTTGATGACCAAGTTAAATGACATATTTATCTATTATGCCTTTTAAAAATATATATTTAAATTCTCAATATTTTTTATATAAAATTTGACCAAACACGACTTCAACTATAAATTTTTTTAATAAAATAAAAAATATATTTTCATGACCAAACCACATTAAGAAATGAAATGATTAAAAGGTCTCGAATTTAAATTTTTGGTATGAAAAAAATCTCATTAAAAGCAATAAGTACAATTAAAAATAAATGTGAATTCAAATTAATCAAACTCTAATATACGATTATTTTTAAAAAAAATGTGGGGTCTTGAATGTATAGACTTTTGAAGTGAATCAAAAAATGGGGTCCATGTTTTAACTTTGCAATGATTTCTTTTACTCCTCCCAATGTGTTGGTACACGTGTGACAATTGAAATCCACAACTTAATGGTGGATACATGGAGAATTACACAACTTTTGGCTGGTTTTTCTGGAATGTTCAATACTTCAATGCACAATGTACACTTAAACTAAGCTTGGAGTTTTATTAAATTGACAAAACTACCCTTGGTCGTCCAGGGCTTCACATTTCTATATAATAGAAATATATATATTTATTTTTATTTATTTATTTGAAATTTACCAGTTGAAATATGGGACTATGCTTAATGACATATAGTGTTCATGTCTTTCGTAAATGAAAACTCTCACTTCTTCTGTTTCGACAATTAAAGTTTGTCAAAACTTGGTTAAATTTTTATGTTATTTCTTTCTCTTATTTATTTTGTACATGATTGTATGCTAATTAATTTGTGGTATTTCGCTACAATAGTCATAAAGATATGTATGACGGAGTTAAAATTTGAGTAAGAATAGTGAAAAGTGATTTAGGATATTTTCTGGTCATGATAGAGTTTCATTAAAGATCAATTCTTAATTCGTTTTTATTTGTTTTAGTGAAGAACGAATTGATGTGATGTATTTAGAAAGGGGTGTCATAGTGTATATTATTTGCAGATGACATAATATTGACTATATAATTATCGATGAGACGCGTGGTGGAGTAATGATAGACTAAAAGTTTGAAGGCAAATCATATAAACTAAAGGTTTCAGGTAAATAAGACTAAAACAAAGTATCTGGAGTGCAAGCTCAATGATGTTATGTGTGAAGCAGAAGTGGAAGTGAAGATCGATACACAAGTCAGATTAAAGAGAGTAAGTTTCAAGATCTTTTTTTTTTAAGCAAAAAGGGGCAGAAAGGGGTATTGGATCTATAATAGGGGTGTCAATGGTACGGTTCAGTCGGTTATTTTTAAAAACTTATATCATCTCAATTTTTCGGGTATTTTATAATATATAGTCAAAATTAGATTTTTTAAAACCATCCCAATCATATTGGTTTCCCTTTGGTATCGGTACCGTTTAGTTTATTTTTATTTTTATTTTACTTTTAAAATATCACCTCAAAATATACTGCTATTAAAATATTTCTTTCGCAAATATGTTTTTGAAGAAGCACATTAATTCTTCACCAAGAATGTAAAACCTTGTTGCCGTATTGTTTGATCTTAAGCATTTAATAGGAGTGTTTGCATAGATTTTGTTGTAATGTTTGATAGAGTATCTATTACATAATACAATATCTTTTAATTTTAAACCTAATTAAGTAAAGATTAATTAAAGAGAAAAGACTTAAAGTCGTCTAGTCACCAGAGGCTTAGGACCTAGGTTATATTTATATTTGAAAAATGTTATACAATATATTTATATATTAAACTTAACATATTGTTAATATATAAAATATATTTACATATATGGTTATACGGTCCGGTTCGGAAATTTTTCAATTTTTTTCATATATTAAAAAAATCATCTCAATTGTTGTAATGGTTATACACTTAAATAAAAGTCCACAATTTTATTTAAAAAATAACATAAATCGATTTGGTTAGGTTAGGTTCGATCGGTTTTTCATATTCTTTTGACACCCCTAATCTATAATACAAGAAAACATGAAAATTGACAATTATGTCACGCATCGTATTTGTAACATCTCGCAAATTGAAATAACTAGGAAGAAGTAAAAAAAATTGGAAATAGCCATTTTTGGAAAGATTATAAAAATCTGAAAATTTTGTTAAGTATGTTAAGTTGAGTTTTGGCCAACTTCAAACGATCATAACTCCTAGGTCAGGATGAGTTAGGTGTGTTTCCAGATATCGTAGGAAAGATCTTGGAATAATCTTTCGAACGCCGCCAAGTTTACACGATTCCGAGTTCGTATGAGTGAGATATTCCCATTGGAAGTTGGGCTGTTCAAATAAGGAAAGTCCAATCCGGATTTTGAAAGGGTATTTTAGTCTTTTCCGTACCCTATTATTTTA
>JAJONR010014867.1:0-21680 GCA_029582245.1 Solanum etuberosum
CCCCCCCCCCCCCCCCCCCCCCCCGCTTATAAAATGGTGTCAATTCATTCATGTATAAGGAATTCTGAGTTTACAAATTAATTACTTGTACGATACGAGACTACAAGTAGTCTGAGTTGATAAATTTGTGACTGATTAGACGAGTTCTAGAATTGGCGTTACCATTTTCAGGCATATATTATTCACATTTTGTGAAAAGCTTCAGTTTTGCTACACAAGTTATGCAATAGTTACAGTTTTTGATAAATAATTGTACAAGGGATGAAAATAAACATAATATCCCACTAGGATTTAGTACCAATACAACCACTACTGTATATTTTTAATTTGTGGTTGTCATAGAATTAACTTTTTATTAAAGATTCACATTTTTTCAAATGTCATCACTTATACATATAGATAGATCAGGCCCTTCAAGTGCACTAACAAGTAGTGGTATGGCCAACAGGAGGCAGAGTATACCCGGTGTTACATTGTTGTGAGCCAGTTTGGAAACGTTTAGGATCATAATCGGTATGTAAAAGTGCCTTCTTTATACACTTGCAAACACTAGTATAATCTCCGCCATTTTTCATCATGTTACTTATATCTATCAGTCCTCTGCAGCATCTCCCTGATGGCTTGATCGAATGATATCTTCCTTGAATGTACGAAAGACAAGGTGCTAGCCTTTTCGAAACTGTTTCACAAGAAGGCTTGGCCGTTGCTGGTGTTGCTAAAACAAGCAAGAGAATGATCATACTATAGATCAGCTTCGCCATTTTTTTTTTTGGATTTGGTGATTGTGAAAAGGAGAACTAAAGAGTAGTATTTATATTGTTATGTGAGGAGAGCTTAAGGGTTTGTTTCCTGAATTTCATGGTCAGTTAGCATTCATGATTTATGAAATGCTGATATTACTACACATTTCAAAACTGTGATTCAGTTTTTGACCTTTTTTGTTGGGACTGCATTCAATTCAATTATATAATAGGCTAAAAATTAGGTTGCCTTCTCTTTCTTTGTCTTAGTTTGATTTGACATAAAATTTAAAAAATTAAAGGAGATTTTTGAATTTTATGGTCTTAAATTAAAGATGTATATAGTCTTTTTTAATCTTGTAAATTTGTCATGTATGATGTTGGAATTGAAAAACTTACTAAATATAGAAAGAGATACTCCCTTCCTTCCCTTTTATATGTCATCTTTTTTTATAAATAATTGGACTATAATACTTGTCATTTTATAAAATCAATACATAACTTACCATATTCTTTCCATTATACATTTGATAGAGTAGTTAATTAATCTTGAATATATATACTTTGACCAATCTAGAAAATCTATAAGTAATTAATATTCATTGGAATACTTCATACATTAACTTCTTTTTCCATTCAATATTCTAAAAAATCTGATTTTAATAAAAGAAATATCAAACAAATTAAAACATTTTTACACAAAATATATAGGAAAATTGAGGTGGGAAAAATTTAATTTTAATTTTTTTTGGATCAATTGGTGAAAAATTTGGTTCCAAAAATAAACTCAAAAATTTAAATAGTCATCCAAATGCATTTTAATTTTTGAAATCTAACATATTTATCATTTATTATAAAGTTGACTTAAGAAAACATTAAATAAGGATAGAAGGGTAAAGTTACTTAATTTTTAATGTAAGTGTAAATTAAAAAGGTGACATATATAAAAGAACAGAGGGAATACTATTTTTTAGACCGATTTAAAAAAAAATAAGATACTGAAACTGAAAGGAATTTTTTTTGTATTTCTTGTATAAAAGCAATGGGGAACCTGGTTCTGTCACAACATACTTTTAATTTGCTGCCTTTGTACTATTAAGACAATTTTAATTTCTGGAGGGTTACAAAAAGGAGAACTATAAACAAAGACAACAGATTACTGTGAGCCTGTTTGAATTGTCTTATTTTAAGTATTTTAAAGTCAAAATAATTTTTAAATATTTTTGTAGAGTTTGAGAAAATAAAATAAAATATTTTAGACACTTATTTTTAAAAGCAAAAATAAGTTAAAAATCATAAGCCCTTCTATGGGAATCTTATATAATGTTGTTACGTATTATCAAGAAAGGGGTAGGAATTTTTAGTAAGTAATACAAAATTTATATATCACTTTAAATCTTGAATTTGTTTCGTAATATGAAAAAGATGGTTTACTTTCAGAGCAAAATCAAATCATCTAAGTTGGACAATGCTAACACATGTACAAAAGGGAATGAACTTCTCTCTGCTGAGAGATTACAATATTTATCGACTTTAAATAAGTCTTCAATGAAGTTCAATAATTTATTATTGGGTAAATAGTTCTATTATTGATTTGTCGATTTTATAAGGATTCAGTGTCCTATCATTATTGGATTGCTGGTTTGGATCTCAATTTGGTTACTTTCATTAATGGGTTATAATCGATAATTCAATAAGAGAAGTAAAATTATGATTATTTTCATTTTTTTGGCTAGTTTCAAATATATACAATAAAGTAATTAGTTTATAATAAATATAGTCATTTTTTATTCATATAAAAACTAGTCAAAAGTCATGAAAAATATATACTATATACTTAATTTGTCAAAGTTATAAAAAAATATACACTGACTATATAATATAGCTTATTTATACATAAATTATACATTAACGATAGATTATGATACACTCAAAAAGTTGAATATATATTAATTATACATAAAATATATACTGACGAATTCAATCTCGATCAACTCAAAATCACCTCTAAACAGTCCTAAGATTTAGATATGAAATCTTCTAGATGTTTTCGAGTTATTGATATATAATTTGCTCGAAACTATTCAGGTTTTCGATACAACAAATTTTATTTTATTTTTAAAAAAGAAGACGAAGAAGAAGAAGCAACGGCAACCATTGATGGCGAAATTGAAAGGAACAAAAGCAACAACAACAACCATTAATGGCGAAATTGTAAGGAAGAAGAAGCAACAACAACGGCCATTAATGATGAATTTTATATGAACACTACTTTCATCCATCAACGCAACCCGATGATGTTGATGCTCAAGAAAGGCAAGATTTAAGTTTTGAATATCATCATCATTGATTTATTCAGATCAATTTTTTTTACGTGAATGATACTAGACTATCAGTAATACCTACGATTACGCATAATTGTTAACTAGTAAAAAAATTCATTTGTTGTCATACTCCCTCAAATTTATTTGTCAAATATTTTTAAATTTGATTTATTTGTCATTTTTTTTCAAATCTAGAAAGAACAATTTTCTTTATCCTATTATACCCTCAATTATTAACATTGAGTAAAAATCTTTGAAAAATGTAATGAATAAATATGTTTAACACCCTATCAATTAATAGTGGTAAAATGATAAATTCAGTAATCAATTATTATTTGCATTTTATTTGAAACACTTTTGAAACATATACAAGATAATATTTGTTAGAATTGATGTTGCCGAAAATAATTCTCAGACTCTGGCAATGCAACATTCAATCGGAGAATATGGTGTCACTTGATAAAAACTTCAATGATCACATTAGGACTTTGACAATGAGAACGACACGTGTGAGGATAACCAATCAACCAAGTGTGCTGGTTCTAGAAGAATATTAGCTAGGGTATTATGGTATTTCTACATTGTATATATTTTCTCTTACAGTCATTAAATTAGAAGTTGTTAGAGTTTGTTAGGATAAGAAGATCATTTTTGCCCTGCGCTGATAATGTTATTTGGCATTTTCTTTGTCTATAAATATTGTACAAAATACATAAATAAACACAACGAAATTTTTTCATATTCTTGCTTTCGTTTTTCAATATGGTATCAGAGCAGTAGCTTAATAATTTCTTATATATTCATAGTTTTTTTTCCAGATCTGGAACAAATTTGAAATGAGAGATCAAACCACAAAAAATGCTAGATATCTCACATCCATATTACTTTCCTCTAATGATTCCCCAGTTATGACTCTTATTAGCACTGCTTTTAATGGATCCAACTATCGAAACTAGAAGAGAGGAATTCTCATCTCCTTATCAGCCAAAAACAAATTGGGTTTCATCGATGGTACTCTCACAACACCAAAAAAAGATTCACCTCTCTTAGTTCAATGAACACGTTGCAATGACATGGTAATATCCTGGTTGCTCAACTCGTTGAGTACATAAATTGCAGAAAGTGTCATATACTCAAACACTACAGCAGATATGTGGAGAGAACTGGAGGAGAGGTATGGCGTGACCGATGGAACAAAGCTTTTCCAGCTGCAAAGAGAGCTAAACACTATTAGTCAAGGACCAAATGATGTTGCAACCTATTTCATCAGACTGAAAAGGATCTGGGATCAACTTAGAGAGCTTAATACTTTTGTTACTTGTTTTTGTATTTTCAGTTGTGGAGCAAAAGAACATAATCAAAAATTGCTTGAAGATCAAAAGTTAATCCAATTCTTAATGGGACTTAATGAAGCATACCAATCATTGTTTAAATTTTATCTGAAACACTTTTAAAATATATACAAGATAATATTTATTAGAATTGATCACTCTTAAAATAGTTCTTTTCATTGTGAATTTTATAAAAACACTATTTTTATCCATCAACGCAATCCGATGAATTTAAGTTTTGATATCCTCATCATTGACTTATTCAGATCAATTTTTTACGTGAATGGTATTAGACTACCAGTAGTACTTACAATTATGCAAAATTGTTAACTAGTAAAAAAATTTCATTTGTTGCCATACTCTCTCAAATTTACTTATCAAATATTTTTTAATTTGATTTCTATATTTATTTGTCATTTTTTACAAATCAAGAAAGAATAATTTTCTTTACCCTATTATATCCTCAATTATTAACAGTGAGTTAATATCTTTAAAAAATGTAATAAATAAATATATTTAACACTCTATCAATTAATAATAGTAAGATGATAAACTTAATAATCAATCATTATTTACATTTTATTTGAAACATATACAATATAATATTTGTTAGAATTGATGACTAAAATAGTTCTTTTCATCTTGAATTTTATAAAAACGCTACTTTCATTCATCAACCCAATCCGATGAATTTAAGTTTTGGCAAGAACCGGCCCGGTTTAAGAAACAAGAACTGACCGGGGTTTAAGTTAATCCTTTTTTTTCTTTTCCTAAATCTATAAGAGTTCGACCTCTCTTTATATATAGTTCAAAAACAAATCATAATCAGATTTCTCTTTCCCCCAAATCTCAATCGCCGGCGAACAAGCGCGAAACTACCAAAATCAATCAACCGGCAATGGAGATGACGGAAGGATTAGTGATTCATCAAGTTCTCGTCAAAGTCCTCGACGGAAAGCACAAAGCCCTAAATTTCACTACCCCATCCATCTCCACCCTAACCCTAAAGCACAAAATACAGAGCTCAACTTCAAGTCCTTCTCACCTTCAGCTTCTACTCCCTTCCAATTCATTTTACCCTCTTCATGACCACCAAACCCTAATTCTCGCAAACGGGTTGCCCGAAACCCGAAATATCGGATCGCCGGAAAATCTCACAAATTTGTCTGCGGAGAAGGGCAATTTTCCGGTTGTGGTGAATTTGTTGCTTCGGCTAAGGGGTGGTAAAGGAGGTTTCGGTTCATTGCTGAGAGGAGCGGCAACCAAGGCAGGGCAGAAGAAGACGAATAATTTTGACGCGTGTAGGGATATGAGTGGTAGAAGGTTGAGGCATGTGAATGCGGAAAAGAAGCTGGAAGAGTGGAGAGCAGAAGCAGAAGAGAGGAAATTGGAGAAGATGGCGGATGAGTTTCTTAAGAAGAATGCAAAGGAAGCTGCTAAAAAAGGTAAAAAGGGTGCTACTGGAAGTGACACGGATAAGTATGTGCAGAAGTATAGGGAGGATTCTGCTAAGTGTATGGAGGAAGTGGAGAGGTCAGTTAGGGAGTCCCTTAAGGGATTCGTGTCATCTAAAAGGAAGGGGGTTGAACTCAATGAATCAGAGTCCAAAAAGCTCAAGATATGGTAAGCACTGTCACCTTTTTACTTCTTGCATTCTTTTTACCCCTTTTTGTTTAAGAACAACTATTTTGTTTTGAAAAGCTTCAATTTTTAGTATTGGAATGAGGAATGGCTATTGAGGATTAGTATTGGAATGAGGAATGATCATTGAGGATTTGTGGGTGACCCGACTAGCTTGTGGTTTAGGTGTGCTGTTGTTTTATGTTGAATTGAGTTTCTTTTTGGAAGCCATATCTTGGGTTGAACAATTGAATGTCATCGCTGTGCTTTTTAGGGAGTGAAATAGATTTCAGTTTAATGTGAGTGCATGGACTCCATGCTTTGTATTTTCCAAAATCAAGTAGCTTTGATAGGCAATACTCTTGTATAGCAGGTTCCTCTCTTTTTTACAAAGTTGTATTGCCTCAAAAGATACATTCGGCAACCATTGAACCTTGGTTAACAAGTGGAACACTCCGCTCGGATGTTGGGCAATCAGGGACGGAGAGGGGAAATGATCCATTATCAGCATTCTTAAGACCAAGTAGTCGGACAGAAAGGAGGGGAAGTTCTCCCTTCCTGGTTTTCCTGATTCTCTCTTTTTTATTATATAATTATTTATTTACTTATTTGGATAAAGGATGTTGGTTCTCCTGTAGTTGGATCATAAGAATCCTTAGTTAGAATGGGTTTGTGAATTTTCTCTCTCTAATTTCCCTCGACCTATTATTTGCCTAATCAATTTGCTCTGTTTTTATTATATATATTAAACAATCCAAAGGGGGAGACCTCATGGTCAACAAAATGGTAGGAGAGCCATGATGTGTCTCTCAGGTTCAAATCTGCCCAAGCCTTGTAAATTATATTAAACACTCATAACTGTACATATTACCTGCCTGATAGAAAACCTTGTAAACTTTTGAATGATTAGATGATTGAATGCAAGTAGTAGAAATTATGTTTTTCTTTGATGATTCTCCACTGTTTGCACAGTTTTTGTACATAATCTATATGTTGAATTTTCTCATTTGTTCGATGAACTTATTATCTTATAAAAAAGGAATTATAACTTACAGTTTGTGATTTTTGGTAGGAAGGGTAAGAGGATAATGGGCGATAGTGATAGCGAGGATCTAGATGATGATGACGACAGTGACAAAGAAGAGGAAGAGAAAGATAAATCCATCGTCATAGATAATGGGGGCAATTCAGACTCCAATGGAGAAGCAGAGGGAAGTTTGGATTCTGTGACTGGCAGAAAAGTTGATGGTGGTTCATCTGAGAGTGGCTCCGAGGAAGAAAAGGATACTCTTCTTCTGAAGAATCTTGAATCTGGTAAAGATGTTAATGTAAATGCAGTTCACCATGAAGGTGAAAGTCTGTCCTCACTCACTCCAGATGGTCCAGAAAATACTGGGCAGAGTGTTGTTGCCTCTACTGTTGGCACTGATATTGCATCTGCGATTGAAAGTATTCAAACAGATAAAGAAGCTTCTGGTACTTCTGAGCCAATTGTTGTGGAGGCGAGCTCTGGTGTGAAAGAAAACAATGCTGCAGAACCCAGTAATAATCTAAGCCCTATATCAGAACCTCAGGAAGATGCCGTCTCAAAGGATTCAGACTTAGAAAAACCTTTGAATTTTGAGCAATTTAGTTCAGTGGCGGAACTGGAGGTATGCATTATCTCTGATATAGTATAGTTGATTTATTTTGCTTAGTACATGTGTGTTGTTCTATATGTATCATTAAAGCCTTCCTCTGCTTGCTGTAACAATTTGTTCTCAACTGGTTGTTAATCAAAATTAAGATTACATTGCTTCAACTTTTCTCTTTAGCTAATTCTACAACTTTCTATAACCCGCCACCCCACCCCCCAGCGTGTGTCTCTTTCAGTTGTGGATAGCTCAAAAGTTGCTAATGATTGTTACTTGTTTACATGGCCTTCCCTGTGAGATCAATAGCAGTTAATAAATAATTCTTTTGGGGTGTGTGGCCTAGTGGCTAAGTAGGAGAGTCCCAACACTTCTATATCCTGCAGGCTGCACTGCAGGTAAACTTAACCTGTTTACAGTGAAATCCTTGAGAGGGTTAATAAACACCTCATCTGTCATGGTCCATACGTTTTTAATCATCTTTTAGCTAATGTCTGAGTTTAATGTGTTATTTTTCTTCTGTTACTTTGCATAGCTGATGGCACTGCTGCTTTTCTAATTTGTGTTTTTAATGTCGATTCAGTGATATCGCTTCATTGACTAGTATAAAACTTCTTTATGGCTTCAATGGGATGTTAACAAAGTTGCTGGAAAATGATTCTGAAGAAAATTGTAGTAAAATAAAAATAAAAAAAGGCAGGGAAGTCATTCTCTAGTATTCTTTGTTTGAAAAAAATTGGAGTTTAAATGAGAAGAAGACCATTTCTTTTCCTTACATTTGCAGCACTTTGGAGGAAATCTTTCCTGGGTGAAGTTTTTAAGCGCATTTTCAACAACTTTACTTTTTACTAAATGCATCAGAAAGTGTGAATAATTTACTTTCTGGTTCTTGGTTTTCCTTTTCCACACAATCAAATGGTATCTACGGGTTACGTGTCCTTGCTGCGAGTAAGTTTGTGTTTTAGGGGGAATAAGGTTGTGGGTCTTCTGTTTATTATTCCCTTCTTGTTGGAGCTCTGGCCTTAGGGCATTGCTTGGTTCATCTGCCACCGTCTGAGTCTACTCTTCGTCTCAGATAACAGTATGGAAGTTTGACATGAATATTTTTATATATATGCTATTTTAATTGGGACTATATACTATGATTTTTGCATTGATTGTTGTCTGGTCTCTATGTTTTCCTCGTCACCAGTAAGCTTGTGGTACTGTTCATTGGTGAATGCAGTAGTGTTTGTCACCAATAATTCCTAACTAAATGTGCTTTGATTTGGTTGTGTTAGGTCCTCGGCATGGAGAGGTTAAAGTCAGAACTTCTAGTGCGTGGGTTGAAGTGTGGAGGCACCCTGCAGGAACGTGCAGCCAGGCTTTTCTTACTCAAAACCACACCTCTGGAGATGCTTCCAAAGAAGTTGCTTGCTAAGAAGTAATTTTGTGCTCGTTTGTTTTGCTATTGTAGCTGGTTGTAATTGTAACCTCATGTTTTAAGTGTCAGCTTATTCTCTATTTGACTTACTATGTAGATATACGTGTGTATTTTTCTATAGATTTCAACAACTTCCAAGGACGAACAGCAGTAATTCACTTTTTAGAGTGATAAAAGGTGACTAATGTTGATTTGGTTCCAATATTTCTGAATTCGTTGTTGTATCACTATGACTTGCTTGATTCATCTTTTCTAAACGGAATCCAGCAAGTAATGGTGTTTGAAATGAACCAAATCAAGAATCGTGGGAACTTACAGTTTCCTTTTGATTGACTTTAGTTATACACACAATCATGTTTTTCCATTTTAGAGCTATTTCCTCTTGGTGTACCAATTCGTTTAGAAGTGAAAATTAAACTTGAAACATGAAATCTAGTTATGTTCACAATCATGCTACAACAATATTTACACGTCGAATGGAAAGTATAAATTAGAGAAAATGTTTCAACCAATTTGGAGTTGGCATGGAGGGAACTAATTCACCTGTTGTTGGAGTTGGAACATTGGAACTGCTAGTTTCTCTGGTTGTCCTCTTAACTATCAAGATGAACATCCCATGATAGTCGAACATCTCCATGAAAATGAGATAACAAGGAGAAGGTATAATTCTGCGAAGAAGCCGAAAAAAGGTTTCAATGTTGAAGCTTTCTTGGAAGAAAATTAGAAGGTTTAAATGCAAATATTGATTAGGCGCAAAACTGCATAATTACTATCTTTTGATTGATTAACTTGATTATCCATATGATTAGCATGATTATTACACTTTTTAGTTCATGGGCCTCAATGTACTTTTTTCCTTCTTTAACGGAAGAACTTTGCTAATAATAGGAAAACAAAGGGGTCCCTCAGCAAAAGATTCCAAAATAATTTTCCTATTATTTACATTTCTATAAAAGCAATCAATGTCCATGTGTTGAACATACAGAACAACAACTTGTGCTCCCTCCGCCACCAACGAATTAAACAAAGCCACGGTTTCCTTAGCCCAGCTATCTCTATACGTGGCACTATCTCATTGGTTAAACCACCTCGGTGCAAAAAAACAAAAAACATATACACACAAAAAGAAAGATTGTGCGCCCCACAAATCTCATCTGTTGAGAACTGTATTCCTTTCTTCAACTTCTAAAGAATTTTTCTGCGGAACTATACATACAGCTTTCTGTATATATAGATTCGTGAGTTCAATAACCCTAAAAATGGTGAAGTTGTAGAGAGAGAAAGTGAGCTACAGCTTGGCGATGTTGGAGAGGTGGTGCGGAAATCGAGGTAAAGATTCCCGTCTTTGTAACTTTAACCCGGACCCGATTCCCAACATTGACTGTGCGAGAAATGCCTACGTCACCTGAAGAAAACCCTAACCCTAAGGTTAAATCGGCGGCGGCGGTGGCAAAGAAACGGCGGTCGAGCTTGTCGGATATATGGAATAACAAGGATACTCAGGCGTTGAAGCAATTGGTGCTTCACATGCGAGCTCAATCGGTTTCTAATTCCACTACTCCACCGTCTGAGCCCGAATCTGATATCCAATCCCTAACCCTAGATGACCCGGAGCCGACCCGTTTTAGTTCTGGACCAGATTATACCGCCGTACTTTCTGTTAAGTTGCTATTGAGTGTGCTTTCGAAGCTTCCGGAACAGCAACATATTTCTAATTCATTAGTTTGTAAGCGTTGGTGTAAGCTTAGTGGGAAGTTGGTTAGGTCTATTAAGCTGTTAGATTGGGAATTTTTGGAATCTGGGAGGCTTAGTTATAGATTTCCGGGTTTAATTGACATTGACCTAGTTC
The DNA here is from genome assembly GCA_029582245.1 of Solanum etuberosum. Taxonomy (NCBI): domain Eukaryota; kingdom Viridiplantae; phylum Streptophyta; class Magnoliopsida; order Solanales; family Solanaceae; genus Solanum; species Solanum etuberosum. The sequence goes on from JAJONR010014867.1 coordinate 10,919, forward strand.
GAGCATGTGTGAAATCCCGGAGGAATTCGGGAATTGTGATGAGTCATAGGCTAGTTTCGGTGCATTTGGATTCGAACTCTATTAATGGAGGGTTTGTTAGGAAAGAGGGGTTTTTGGGACAAGAGGTAGTTGATGGAGGGGTTAAGGTTTTAGTTGAGGGTTGTGCTAATTTAAGAAGAATAGTATTGATGAATGCGAGTGTAGAGGGGCTGGGTTATTTGGGTGAAAAGTGTGAAACTTTGCAGGAGTTGGAATTGCATTTCTCTGATGACTTTGCATTGAAGGGGTTATTTGGCTGTAGGAATTTGCAGATACTGAAATTGGTTGGTTGTATTGATGGATTATATAATTCCATGGTTTCAGATATAGGGTTGACCATTTTAGCTCAAGGGTGTCCGCGTTTACTGAAGCTTGAGCTGGTCGGATGTGAGGGAAGTTATGATGGGATCAAAGCAATTGGGCAGTGCTGTCAGATGCTTGAGGAATTGATACTTTGTGATCATAGGATGGATGGTGGGTGGTTGTCTGCTTTGTCATATTGCAGCAACTTGAAAACTTTAAAGCTTCAGTGTTGTAAGGTTTTAGATTCAAGTCCTGGCCCTGATGAGCACTTGGGTTCTTGTTCAACTCTCGAGGAGCTACATTTACAGCAGTGTCAATTACGGGATAAGCAAGGTGTGAGAGCATTGTTTCTGGTTTGTCGGACTGTCCGAGAGCTTGTCTTTGGGGACTGTTGGGGATTAGACAACACTATATTTGCTGCTGCAAGTGTTTGTCGGTACGAACACATTTTTATTCTATTTATGTATTGTATATGCGTTTATAAGTTTAAAATTAATGTATTATATTGTTAATGGGTGCATGTAGAAATGGAAAACTTGCTGAATGGATAAGGAAATTTTCATCTTTAACAATTGAATGACCAACTTTTTTAGCTAGAATTTATCTGTTTGCAAACATAGAAGATAGGTGCATATTCTTTAAAAGGATTTGTACCCAAGCTTCGGAAGAGACTTTTATAGTCCTTTGCATATTAAAATTCTGTGTTACTAATCTCAGAGAAAAGGAGGTCACTAACCAATGTTGCGATGAGATAAATTACAACAACAACAAACCCAATGTAATATTACTAATGGGATCAGGGAGGGTAGAGTGTACACATACCTTAACCCTATTTTGAGAAGGTAGAGAGGCTGCTTCCGATAGATCCTTGGTGGTGGGGTCTAAGATGTAGATAAATTATCATCATTAAATGCACAAAGTGTTCCAAAATCAGTTTGACACCTAAAATTTCTTTCTATAATATCTGTATTAATAATTTGGCTGCTTTTCTTTAAAGAAAAAAACAAACTGCAGTCAAATTCGTCTTTTATGGCTAATTTGTTGCAGAGCATTTCTTTTTTAAACAGAAGATTGCATCTAGCATATGAGCTCTATAAGTAGAATGATAACATAATAAATGTACTGACACTTCCAAGATTAATGGAAACTTTTTTCTTTTCTAGGAGCTTGAGAAATCTCTCTTTGGAAGGATGCTCGTTGCTCACGACAGAAGGATTAGATTCAGTAGTTCAGTCATGGAAAGAGCTTGAAAGGCTTAAGGTAGTCTCATGTAACAACATAAAGGACAGTGAAATAACACCAGAACTAGCAACTTTATTTTCTGTTCTCAAAGAGCTAAAGTGGAGGCCAGATTCTCGATCTTTTCTATCATCAGGTCTTGAAGGGACTGGTATTGGGCAGAAAGGTGGTAGATCGCTGCGGAGGAAGTAGAGTGTGGACTGGTAAAGATGTCAATGTAAATGCAGTTCACCATGAAGGTGAAAGTCTTTCCCCACTCACTCCAGACAGTCCAGAAAAGATTGTGCAGAGTGTTGTTGCTTGTTGCCTCTACTGTTGGCACTGAAATTGCATCTGCGATTGTAAGTATTCAAACAGAAAAAGAAGCTTCTGGTACTTCTGAGCCAATTGTTGTGGAAGCGAGCTCCGGTGGGAAAGAAAGCAATGTTGCAGAACCCCGTAATAATTTAAGACCTATACCAGTTCCTCAGGAAGATGCAGTCTCAAAGGATTCAGACTTGGAAAAACTTTGAATTTCAAGAAATTTAGTTCAGCGGCGGAACTGGAGGTATGCATCATCTCTGAAATAATATAGTTGATTTCCATTGCCTAGTACATGTGTGTTGTTCAATACGTAGCATTAAAGCCTTTCTCTGCTTGCTGTAACAATTTGTTCTCAACTGGTTGTTAATCAAATTGAAAATTACAGTGCTTCAACTTATCTTTTTGGCTAATTCTACAACTTGTTATAACCCCCAACGCCACCCACCCCCTGCACATGCCTTTCTATTTTGGATAGCTCAAAAGTTGCCAATGACCGCACAATTCAGTGATTGTTACTTGTTTACATGGCCTTTTCTGTGAGATCAATAGCAGTTTATAAATAAAAATTTTTGGGGTGTGTGGCCCTAGTGGCTAAGTAAGAAAGTCCCAACACTTCTATAACCTGCAGGCTGCACTCCAGATAAACTTAAACTGTTGACATTGAAATCCTTGAGAGGGTTAATAAACACCTCGTCTGTCATGGCCCATACTTTTTCTTATTTTAGCTAATGCCCGAGTTTAATTTGTTATTTTCTTCTGTTACTTTGCATAGCTGATGGCACTGCTGCTTTTCTAATTTGTGGTTTTAGTGTTGATTCAGGGATATTGCTTCAGTAACTACTATAAAACTCCTTTATGGCTTCAATTGGATGTTACCAAAATTGCTGGAAAATGATTCTTGAGAAAATTGCAGTAAAATAAAAAAAAATTAAAAGCAGGGAAGTCATTCTCTAGTATTCTTTGTTTGAAAGAAATTGGAGTTTAAATGAGAACAAGACCATTCTTTTTCCCTTACATTTGCAGGACTTTAGAGGAAATCTTTTCTGGTGAAGTTTTTAAGTGCATTTCCAACAACTTTATTTTTTTTACTAAATGCATCAAAAAGTGCAAATAATTAACTTTCTGATTCTTGGTTTTCCTTTCCACACAATCAAACGGTACCTATGTGTCCTTGCTGCGAGTAAGTTCGTGTTTTAGAGGGAATAAGGTTGTGGGTCTTCTGTTTATTGGTCTTCCCTTCTTGTTGGAGCTCTGGCCTTAGGGCATTGCTTGGTTCATCTGCCACCGCTCTAAGTCTGTACTCTGTCTGAGGTAACAGTATGGAAGTTTGACATGAATACTTTTGATATATGTGCCATTTTAATTGGTACTATATACTAATTTTGGCATTGATATTGTTGTCTGGTCTCTATGTTTTCCTCGTCACCAGTAAGCTTGTGTTACTATTCTTTGGTGAATGCAGTAGTGTTTGTCACCAATAATTCCCAACTAAATGTACTTTGATTTGGTTGTGTTTAGGTCCTCGGCATGGAGAGGTTAAAGTCAGAACTTCAAGTGCGTGGGTTGAAGTGTGGAGGCACTCTGCAAGAACGTGCAGCCAGGCTTTTCTTACTCAAAACCACACCTTTGGAGATGCTTCCAAAGAAGTTGCTTGCCAAGACGTATTTCTGTGCTCGTTTGTTTTGCTATTGTAGCTGGTTGTAATTGTAACCTCATGTTTCAAGTGTCAGCTTATTCTCTATTTGACTTGCTATGTAGATATGCGTATGTATTTTTCAATAAATTTCAACTACTTACAAGGACAAACAGCAGTAATTCACTTTTTAGAGTAATAAACTAATGTTGATTTGGTTCCGATATTTCTGAATTTGATGTTGTATCACCATGATTTGCTTGATTCATCTTTTCTAAACGGAATCCAACAAGTAATGGTGTTTGAAATGAACCAAACCAAGAATCTTGGGAACTTACAGTTTCCTTTGAATCATCTTTAGTTATATACACAATCATGTTATGATTTAGACAATAATTCAGAACAGGTATAATCTCTTGTGCATAAAGTCACTGAAGCTATAAAGCACCTGGACAAGTTCATGAATGGAGAGAATTTCTGCAAACAGGGCAACTGCTATTCATCTTCAACCACTTATCAACACATTCAGCATGGAAGCAATGTTCACATTCAGGTATGCATCTCAGTGTTTCTCCTGCACTGTACTCACCCAAGCATATTGCGCAAATCATAACGTTTATTCCCGAAATTCGCCGGCTTTCACCAAGAACCACTTTGGGATAGGACTGAATCGTGGATTCATCAAGCCCTTCTATCACAATCATTGGCATTGGTGCAAACCTCGACATAGAGGCTGTGGCAGCAGCCACTTGGCGGCGGTGGTTTAGTTCGAGAAAAACTCGGCATGAAACGCAGATTAAACAGAGCACGGATGGTAAAATGAGGGACACACCCACGAAAAAGATCAAGATTATTTCTTTACGTGAAGTCCCACCTGTCAATTCAAGCAACTTATCATATACGTTGTAAAATCAATAATTAGCTATATAATATAATTCAATATCAACTACTTCGATATAAAATTATTTATGTGTGTGTAGAAAATCAAAAATAAAAGAGTGAAGCACAAACGTTAGACTTTTAACCTTAGGACTTTCCGTCTAATTGACATTTCGTATACGTAATATCGCAAATGAGTAGGTGTGAGTGATAGCTACACAAGGCCGGCACATCAAAATTCTGATCATTTTCAAGGTAATTGTAGGTAAATTTACACAAAGGAAAAAGGGTATAATATACCCTCAACTTTGGGATTTAGAGCTGATATACTCCTCGTTATGTAAGTGACTCATATATACCCTCTACTATTACACAAATGGCTCATAAGCATCGATTAGCAAGTTGTGTTGCTACAATATTTCTACTCAATTCATTCAATAAACAATCATTAGTGATTAGACTTGGAAAAAATCCACAAAATTCACCTGTTCTTGGAGTTGGAACATTGGAATTGCTGGCTTCTGTGCTTGTCTTGTTACTTTCAAGATGAACATCCCATGATAGTCGAACATCTCCATGAAAATGAGATAACAAGGAGAAGGTATAGTTCTGCGAAGAAGCCGAAAACGGAGAAGAAAAAAGATTTATATGTAGAAGCTTTCTTGAAAGATATTTAGAGGGATTTTGGAGTTTTAGCTCTTTAGTGGAATAGTGGATTTCTTCTACTCCTGAAAATGGAGTATTGAGTAGTGTATTGCCTTGATCAGTACACCTTAGGGAAAAGTTAGTATAGTTTGGATTTTGTTGAGTGTTTTGGGATTGTAATTTGAAAGGGTATTGTATGGTGAGATTCCCACAAATGGAAATGTTTGAAGTGAAATTTTGATTATTACTAAGGAAACAATGATGAGAAAAAAGAAAGAAGAAGAGACTCACAATGCTCATAGGTCTCATCTTTGGAGATTTTGACTTTTTTTGTTTAGAGAAAAAAAATTAAGGAAGTTCACTAGACAATAATGATTAATTAATTTAACATAGTATATATCTCTTTTATTGTCATATTTATATATGTTTGGTCTTCTCAAGCAAAGCAAGACACAAAGACTTGGACCAAAGTTTATTTTACATTTATGTGATAAATTATGTAATTAACTTTCCTCTTTCTGTCAACTATATAGATTGGGAAACAACAAAATCTTGTACTCATAAAAATTCCAATTTTTTTATATTACGAATTTGTAAGCTTTGTTTCTTCAAACAAGATGGTACCTTTTTTCATCTAATAATTGCTTCCATATAGCCCCTTTTTTGGCTGAGCCGTATCGTATCTTGCTGGTAATGGATTTCTTCTTGAATCTTGCTTGGTTTAGGCAGGTAAGTGTTAAGAGGCTCTTTAAGACTTTCATTAGGTATACATAGGTACACATAGGACTTTCTTGCAATACATAGTGGTTGGCTTCGAATCACATGAAGCCCATATAGATGTCCACTCCTATTTCCTCTAAAGCTCTTCCTGTGGGGAACACAATCAGTCCATAGCCTATCCCGCACTACTCGAAGCCTTCGTAAACTCATTGTCGGTTTCTATCGTAGTGGAGGTTGCTGTGAGGAGATCCTTGTGCCAGTGAAGATTGCTTCCAATGATCGGGAAATAAAAAATACAAAAAACATTGCTATATTTCCAACACTCCGGATAGGCGGAAGGGTCTATGTCCATCCCCAACTTTTATGGATTGAGAAAATGGGGAAAGAAGAATATACGTGCAAAGCATAATTAAAATGCTTTGCCTCTTTAGCTATAAATTAAGTATCAAGCTAACAAAAAAAATACAAGCATATCATTTTGTAGAAGAGGACAAGACTTTCGGCAATTTATTGTTTAAAAGCATGACTTAATCACTCCAAAAAAACATTTTTTATCGGTAATAAATATGCACATTAATAAAGAACATTAAAACCTTTACCAACACTAGTTAATTGGCAATTAAACTATTGACGTTAATTAATTAACCATTGAGTTATATCCTTTCCCTTCCCTGCACCACAAATAGAACTGATTAAATCTAAGTCAAGAAGGTTGAGAAACAACGCCACTATTCATATTGAGCAAGTCAATGGTAATTAATATATCTTGTAGACTTATTTAATTTTTCCACAACACTATTACACCTTGAAAACAAATATGAACATTTGATTAGAGTTGAAGAAACTAAAACTAATATGAATGCTTGGAAGTCTCAAGAATCGACATCTATCAATAAGACTTGCTTTTGATAGTGTTGTTTTTATCTAGTATTATCTAAAATAATCAAACTATTAATCATTGAACGAAACCAAGAGAAAGAAGGGTGGAGAAAGGAATCAAAAACAAAAGATACTTTATATGGATCACAACTACATTGGAGAAAAAGTCAATAAGTACACTAATTCTGGTAGCCTCTATTGTCTATGATCAATGGTAGAATCAAGAGTGTCACTCGTCACGACTTGGTCAAAAAAACTTTATATTAACATTACTCCTATGTTTAGGACAATACTACTTGAAAATTATAATCAATTTGAGATGGGATAAACAAACTTTCAAATCTCACCGATCCAATCCAATCCAATCCAAATTTATTTACAAGTCAAATTATGACAATATATGGACATGAGAAATCATAGCAACTCAGATGGTTATTTATTTATTGAATTTGAGATTTTCTAAAAGGAAAAATAGTAGATTATCTCTTTTTCTAACAGATACAAGAATCTAAAAATCAATATTCGATCGAACTGTCTTTTTTCCTTCGATCCGTTGAAAGATATACTCTGGGGTTTTCGATTTATTTATATGAAGTATGAAGGAAAGGGACCGTTTTGTCCTTCTGCATAGTTGGTTCTCATCCTTCAGAGACTACGAGGGTAATAAGAGCATCCATCGACAAAAGGATCACCCTAAGATGATCATCTCGTGGCTATTGAGAACGAATGAAATCAGTAACTTCCACTTTGTTTCGTGAGAGTTCGATTCCCCCTGCCTGAAAAAATAAAGACAATAGGTGGACATGATTTGTAACAAAGGGAAATCTTTATAAACATCAAGCTACAAATTAGGCACGACGTTGTCATGCAATTTGGAGAAAAGTAGACACTTTCGACAAACAGGACAAGTAGTATTCAACTTCAACCACTTATCAACACAATCAATATGGAAGCAATGTTGACACCCCGGCATACACTTTGCTATTTCTCCGGCAATGTACTCCGCCAGGCATATCGGGCAACTCGATTCGTTCTTATCAACAACAATTTTTCTGTACGATTGAATCGTAGACTCATCAAGACCAACCACACGGCTAGCCCCTGCTTCCGCGGCTGATTCACCGCCGTTGTCCGGATATTGGCGGTGAATGCCTGCGACGCGGAAGCGAAAAGCTATACAGATTACTAAGAAGGTGGATGGGATAACAAAACATATGGTAACTATTATGACGAAAATGATTAAGTGACGATTTGCCATGATTCTGGAATCTGGAATCAACTAAATGCAGGCTGCTTATATATATTAGATTCTAATGAATTTTGTTAATTTATTATGACATGTATTGTTTTAAAGTCAACTCTGTATACGTATGATTATGTACTACTTGTTAATTTTTTTTGTTAGTGATGTGCGACGTTATTATAATTAATATGATCCAATTGAATCTTTTTTATTCGTATTGTAACTTATATAATAAATTGAAAAGTCGATTATACCCCTGACACATTTTTATTTAGGGTGTGGCATGGAATAAAAAATATTCTGAATTTCTTTTTTAAAGAGCAGAAAGAATAAGTTTCATAAGTAACATTTTAAGGGTTTGTTTGGATGGACTTATAAAAAGTAACTTATAAGTCAAAAGTTAAAAGTCGTAAGTAAATGGTACCCTATTTTTGACTTTTGACTTATTTTAAAACTTTTTTGGCCTATAAGTTAGTGTCCAAAAGCATTTTATAACCTTTCTAAATACCTTAAAAACTAAAAAATCTACTTAAAAGTCAAAAATACCTAAAAACAAGTTAATCAAAACGGACAAGACTATATTATCCCCATGATATTTCCAACAACATACCAGCAATGTTTTCCTAGATTACAAGAAAAAAAAATGGGATTAGATTTTCTTTGTTGAAGTACTTACGACCAAACACCCGAAAGTAAATAAGAAATGATTTTTTTTTTCGTTATACCAAACACACCTAAGTATTTGAGGTTTGACAATTATAGAGAACTTCATCCACCTATTTCCATGTTTTTTTCTTTTAATTTGATGGAACGATTTAGCTACAATTAATGAGTCTGAAGGAAAATATGTATGGGGGAATAGAATTTTCTAAGAGAATAAAGAAATTTTAACCAACACATAAAGGGAAAATTAGTTTGTTCTTAGATTACAATCAATTTTAGAAAGCATATATGTTTATCTCTGCTGTAATACAAACCAATAAATAGTTTATTTTAATAATCATAATTGGTAACCGTATAAATATTAATCAAAGGTTAAAATGGACAATTGGTAATTTTAACTAATAAATAAAAAAAGAATTCCGATGGACTGGTGCGCATCTCCAAAAGCCCTTCAATAAAACTCGATTGTTTAATGTAAGAACTCGGCTATTTCGATTAATGAAAAGGTTACGTTCTTAATTAGTATTTGATTATAAATTTTGGTTCAAAATAGAGTTTAAATATCTATTTGATGATGATATTTGATCAAATTTTAAAATTTTAATTTTCATATTTTGAGACTCCCACTTACAAAATTTTAGATTTTTTCCAAATAAATTGCATATCTAAATACCATTTTAAATTTCAAAAATCACAACTTGAGGAATAAAAAACTAAATTCTACTAATACATGTCGTCGTCAGTTACACGGGCAAGAAAGTTTCATCATTTGAGCTTGAGGAATAAGCTTCATCACCAAACTTTGACGTATTAAAAAAGAAAAAGGTAATCAATTAATATGTTCTAATCTTCATTTTATTTTGTTTTTCTTATTTATTTTTCTTTAGTTTGTTTTTTAAAAAATAGCTTTTTCCTTTTCGGCAATTTCCTAATTATAATTTTTCACGTGATAGGTTTAAAATCACAAAATTAAAAAGGTAATTTGACACATTTTACTATATTTTAATTTAAAACCACAAGATTCAAAAGTTTCTTTATTTTCTTTACATACATGCACAAGTTATTTAAGAATTTATCTACTCTCTTTGTTTCAATCTCTATTTACTATTTGGAGAGTTAAAAGATGTTATATTTTATCATAATTTTTTAAATACTTTTGTAACTTATAATAACACTATTCGTGTAATTTATAAATATGTAAATTTTATTTCGTTAAAAGTTCTATATCCGATTTTACAAACAAACAAAAAATAGTTAATTAAACTCTCGTAAGTCAAATCAGATAACATAAATTGAAATGGATAGAATTATTACTTTTTTTATGCCAAATAGAATATAGATATAGAATAAGAATATAAATACTAAAATTGCAAATATCTAAGTTAGAATGTCAACCAAAGAACTAGGAGTTGCTATTAAGGGTTGACGATAGTGTTTCAGATAACAAATTCACGCATCCTCTCAAGTCTTATTATCCGCCGGTTCAAACAAAAAATTTCTTTCTCCTAATTCAGTGGTTTGGTGTGAGATATAAGCTATAATAATTTTAAGGTAAAATATAAAATTATTTTATTCCATATTCCGTTGGAGGTATATGGTAGTTCTTGGATTATTTGTGTTGAGAATGTCATTAACTAATACTAAAAGTTTGTTATCTCTAACAGCTTAAACTTTTAGATGAGATGGACACACATTTCAACATGGTATCAGAACCAGAGCCATCCCAATTCTTTGTTCACCGATGTTGGGCCCCCGTATTATTGTGTCCACGCTCTAGTTAACAAGGTTTGTGCATGTGTAGGAGTGTTAAGAATTCCTACATCGAAAAAGGGATGAGAATTTGGTCTTCTTATATCGACGTGGACAATCCTTCATAAACTACCTTTTGATGTTGAGTTAGGCCCAAGATCCATGTTTATATAGTATCAGAGCAGGCAGAGGTTTTGGGATCGAATCTCACCGCCACCAAATTAAAAAAGAATTTCCACGTGTTTGGCTCATGAAAAAAGAATCAGGCCCGCACATGAGGGGGGTGTGTTGCGAATGTCATTAACTAATAAAAGTGTGTTCTCTCTAGCAGTTTAAGCTTTTAGATGAGATGGTCACACACTTCAACAATTTGTACCACCATTTTTGCCTTAGTGTCCGTTTGGATTAACTTAGTTTTTAGGTACTTTTGACTTTTAAGTAATTTTTTTTTGTTTTGGAGGTGTTTG
>JAJONR010014868.1:0-16153 GCA_029582245.1 Solanum etuberosum
AAAAAAAAATCGCCGGAAATTGGAGTTCCGCCAGAAATATTGAGGAGACTTAGATCCAAATTTTTTTTCAATGACTTCTCATATTTTCTTTTATAACTAATAATTCTAATTCTAAATAAAATATGTTTTGGTGGAAGAGAGGGAGAGGGAGAGAGAAAGATAGTAACAAAAATGGTGGATCTCCATCTTTTCCGGCGAGGTGGTGATGTTATTTTTTAGATCTGATTTTTTTTAAAATAAAAAAATAGCTTTTGTAAATTATTTCAATGAGTTTATGATTCTTTTTTTAATCTTTTTCAATGAGTGTATGATTCTTCTTGTTTTACTCAAAATCAGTACATAATGGTGGTGGAAGGTGAAGGAGAAAGAGGGAAGAAGACGAAGAGAAAAAATATTATTTTTCACAAAAAAATGCTTTCCACGCACTTAAAATCAGTGCAACACACGCACTTTGTCAATTCAGTAAAAAGTGTCAAAATGACACAACGAAGCATGACATGAGGTGTCTAAAATGAACAAAGCTTAATTGAAGTATCTAAGTAAAAGTTGGTGCCAACTTTAAGGGGCAACCGATGGATTCAGTCATTATTCAAATGCATTTCTAACATTCAAAAAGGTAACAATCCATGAGTTATACAGATTCAAGAAGAGATGCATTATAAATCTGGGGCTTAACCCATCGGTGGCCTCCTAAAGTTGGCACTAACTTTCACTTACACACTCTAACTAGACTTTGTTTATTTTAGACACTTCATGTAAGGTCCCATTGTGTCATTTTGATACTTTAAGGTCCTATTGTGTCATTTTGATACTTTCTTTACAATCAACAAAAATATGTAATGTGTGTGTAATACACTCACGAATGACGTGTAAAGTGTCTAATTAAATGACAACATTTGTCATTTGTGCCTAAAATCATTCTTAAATAACGAATTTTGAGAAAAACAAAATGTAGCCAATGAATCGATGACATGTGGCATTTTTGCCCACATAACTAAAAAAAACATTTAACCAATTAACAAAAAAATATTTTGCAACCTTCTCATTATCTTCTTCAAAATAAGTATTCCCCCGCCCCCCCCCCCACCCCCCAACACACACACTTCTCAATCATACACCAACCCTTTTATTATAGAAGATTAAAGCTAAATCATGGATTCACATTCTTCTTAATCAAAACAGTAAATTGAATAGAAATAATTAAAATTAACTGGAAAAAAAAAAAAAAAAAGCACTTACAGTGAAAGCAAAGTTTGAAGGTTAGTGAAGGAAGAGGAAAAATCAAATCCACTTCCATATTACAATAGTAAATTCCTCCAAAAAAAGAATTTCATGATTATTTCAATATTTAAATTTTGAAATAGGTCTTTTCTTAAAATTTTAAAACATTCGTCATGGATGGAGTTGAGCTTGAAAAATGGGGAAGAAGAAGAACAAAAAATAATTAAAAATTGATTAAAAAATCTTTTCACGCGCAATAAACGAGTGGATCACACTCTCTATGATGTGTCTGCAAAAAGTGTCAAAATGACACAACGAAAACTTACGTGAGGTGTCTAAAATGAACAAAATCTAGTTAAGATGCCTAAGTGAAAATTGGTGTCAACTTTAGGGGGCTACCGATGGGTTAGGCCAAGACATTTCCAACCATCCAACATACTCATACTCAAAAGAGTATACATACATAGCATCCCCAAGAGCATGACTTTGTCTCCCTTAAATGTCATTAACAAAATTAGCAAATAAGGTACTTATCAAATCACGAAATCAACTACAAATATAGTTTAAACTACAACATAATACATACTGTGCAACAGAACATCAAATCCTGATTAACCTAACAAATACATTCCTTAGAGATATCTATAGTCTAAGTGCATCTTCATCATGTCACCAACAACTAGTTATGCACTGAAACTTCTTTGATTTTCACGGTTTCTAGCCTTAAATAAAGTTACACTCTGAATTTAAGCACTGCCTCCATATCTGCAGCATCCCTTTTTATCAATTTTGTTTTAGGTTCTACCCCAGCCGATTCTGCTAACTCTTGAAATGCTGCCAGAGCAATTGCTGGTGTTTCAGCATTTAAGCAAAGCCTCAAAGCGTTTGTTGCCTCCCTGATTCTTGATTGATGCCAATGTTTTCAAAATTACTTATATCAACTCAACCGTATGCAGATTAAACAAGAGTAGGTGGAGACTTTACTCTAGAATAATTGGGTTTTAGAAGATGGTCGGATTTTTTTTTGGGTGGATCCGAGTTTTGGTTGGGTTAATTTAATTTTAGTTAATTAATTTTTATAACGAATCAAATAGTGCCACATATCAAATGAAATGCTAATTAAATGGACTATTTATTCTGTTTGTGAAAAGGATATTATAGGGCCACAAAGGTTAACTCCAAGGGCATTTTGTGGCTAAAAGGTAAACGAAAGGTATATTTGTACCAATTCCAATATTTTAAGGGTATTTTAGACCCTTCTCCGTTTGGAAAATTCAAAATTGAATTTAAGTAGAAAATGACATGTGGTGTCTCCAAAAGCGTCCTATCTAAATTTGTTTTGTCTAATCCCCGATTAACGGAATCTTTAAAAATGACATTCGTTAGGAAGAATTTTGGAAAAGTTACCCAAATACACATCTTATTTTACCATAATCTTTAAAATTTACTGTCATTTTAAAAAAATAAAAAATCCTCGGATACATCACTTCCATATCACTGATACATCACTATCCATCTCGAATATATCACTCCCCTATGTATCTGGATTCTATCCCCTCTCTGATACATTCCTTCCATCTTGGATACATCCATCCCCTATGTAACCGGATGTCCTATTCCCTCTCTAATACATCCTTCGCCTATGTATTCAGATGTCTTCTAATGTATCCGTAAGTCCAGTGAAGAACCGAAAGTTGTAAATTTTAAGGGACTTTTGTAATTTAAAAAAAAGTAGGAAAATAATGTAATTAACTCTTAACACTATGAAATTTATGTAAATTATTAGAAGAATTTTTCTCGTCCATCAATCATTGGTTCTATCTTTTTTACCTATAAATGTATACCTTATGATTGAATTATCCTGAATTTCTATTTTATAGACAAAATAATTTATATCCACAACTTATATTCGATGGATAACAAAAACTTTGCCTAGCTAAGTTTCTGAAACTGAAATTATTTTAAAATATTTGTTAAACGGGACCAAAAATCAAAACCACTCCAAATGGCCATTTTCGAACTTAATCCGAATTTAGATATGTAATAGATTTTTGGGCCACAATTACAAGATCCTTTCAAGGATAGATTATTCATAACCTTCTCATCTCATCAAGTACTACAAAAAATTACATGCCTTGGATATGATGTGCATACATGGTTTAATAATTAAGCTAAACCTCTTAATTTATGCCTTGAGCAAATTAATGAGATTATTATAAAAAATTCAAATGGACTGATCACTCCAATTGGATAATTTTTTTGTGGTCTGTTCCATAAAGTTGAAGCAAGAAGGGGGATTGTTTAGCCCTGAGGTTGATCCATATGCCTTCCAGCAAAATGATGTGGTAGGGAACCCCAAATATGAAACAAGTTGAACATCTTTCAAAAATAGCTTTTTACATGCGGAGCTATCACTGCAGGCAAATTTAATTGCATTTTTTGTTGCTGAAGTTCCTCTAATTCCAACGAAGGATACGCTGTGAATGCTAATACCCGAAGTCTGCATATCAAATATTCACATAGTTATAAATATGTTGTCCTATCCGTGTCAGATTCTCAAAAAATCACTACTTTGGAAATATTCGACACGTACCTGATTTGGGCAGGGGAAAGGAGAATCACAATAATATTGATCTATTATGATGGGATTTGATACATTTTCCATCCATGCATTCATAAAACTAATCCTTCTCACAAACCCTCTACCTCCCTGCAGATATTCAAAGCATTAGCTAAAATAATTAAATGATAGTATTATGGATAATCAGATTCATTTGGAAGAAAATTAGCAAATTAATACTCACCATATGCGTCACAATTTATGTGACACTTTTCCCTTTTTGAGATTCAAATTATTGGAATTTTGACCAACGTTCTTTTATTATCATATTGACATGAAAAAAATAGTATTTTTTCATACAACTCTTTAATATCTAAAATTTAGTTTTTAAAGTATTAATTAAGTTGATCTTAATCAATTTAGCTTCAAATATTACTTAGCTTAGCAATCGAAAAGCGAAAAATGTCATATAAACTAAGTATCGAGGGAGGGAGTACTATATGATTACCTACCTGCCAAGTCTTAATCCTGACACCATTTTCTGTATTGGAAAAATATGCTCCATCAACACAAACATTGTGCACTTGAGACCATGAATTTGACTTCCCCAAGCTTCCAATGCTACAATAATACATCAGCCATCAAACCAATTTTATCTTTTTACAGTACATGAATGATCTTAATTATAAACAAAACAAATAGTTAAATGTTTTACCTTATACCATGGCCTGGGCCACAAGCAATGTTTTTAACCAGAATACTTGAAGAATTGTTTACTATAGATATACAATCATCTCCTGCGAATTGTATATTCAGTTTGTGACATTATCACAAGAAAATAAAATTTTAAAAATAACACTCTAATCAATTGAATTTTGAACCGGTTAAATTTAAATCATTCATACGAGTAAAATATCTGTCTTCGATAGAGGTGGTCATTTAATTTTCCATACCTGTCCGAATAGTGCAATCCTTTATAGCAACATGTGTAGATGAGGTTATATGGATTCCATCAGTGTTAGGACTCTTAGCTGGTGCTTCTATTATCATACGTGATACTTCAACATTTATGCAATTCGAAATTGATACATGCATTTGTTGACTATTTAGCATCCTTATGTCCCTCACTTTTAAATTGTTGCATCTGTGGAAACTCATAGCCTGTATTTTCATTAAGTGTACGTAATATACTGTCAATTTATAGAAGTTAAACTCTTAAAAAAGTGGAGAAAATAGCACCTACGATTGGAGCATGTCGACAAGGCTGCAAAAATAGAAAATTGTATCACATCAGACTTTCATGTTTGTGAAGGAATTCCATATATAAAGCATAAAGGGGAAAATATATTTGTAAATAGCGGGTTTTTAATTAAAAATAGTCATCGTCAAAAATCCTGAAGAAAAACTCCAAAATAATTTGAAATTACATTGGTTGTATTAATCTTGCATGAAGTAGCCCACCATTTTTGGCCCATCCCATTTATTGTTCCTCCTCCTTGTACAGTGAGGTGTCTCACTTTAACAAAATAAAGCCATTTATGTGCATCCAATCTATCCCACACTTTTGGATCTTTTGGTGCTACTATTGAACCTTCAATCTGTAATTTTAATTGCAAAAAAATATTATATACTATGTTGCAAAACTTTAGTATTGTTTAAGACTTTAGTATAAATAAATACTTACTATTAGAGAAACCTTTGATCTGCATGGCCCAACAAAATCAATTGGATGAACTAAGAATGAATATCCAATTGGGACTATAATTTTTGGTCGTAAGAATGAAGAACACGCCCTTTTCCAAACATCTTGAAAAATCTGTAAAACACATACATGAAAGGTAAGTACCAGTGTTAACAGCCGTGACTATAAATAGACTTGTGACTATGGCAGAGCATAACACTAGCCCTACTCTAACCAAAATACTAATTCTCTTAGATATACCTATCGTGTTATAATTAATTTATTTTTTTACTCATCCCTCGGAGTGTTCATCCTTTTTTGCTCCTTTGGTAACTCAAACTCAGTGTACGAGGATGGTATTACATTGTACAATTAGAATATTAAAAAGAGTTACTTACGGTTATCTTTTAAATAATCTGATAGTATAAATATTACGTTTGACCCGAAAAAGAAATTACCTTAGTGTCATCGGTAATGCCATCTCCTTTGGCTCCAAATTCATTCACGTAAAGAAGGGATAATGATTTGCCTCTTGAATCTTTCAATGTAGAAAACTGAATGAAGGAATCAAAACTGTTCACATTTACAAAAAGCAAGAAGGAAAATATAGTACTATATAGTAGTGATGCAAAAATAGGAACATTATAAAATCTCATGATCATCTCCCCCGTCTAATTCTGTTAATTAATTAAACTGACAAAAGCAAAGGGATTTATAATGTAACATACTTGACAATATTCAAGGTCATTTCTATTTTTGCATCACTACTATAATAGTTATGAAAGGAAGGTTCCAAGAAAGTAATTAAAAAAGAATTTGGGAATTTCCTACATTGGCAATATTGTATATTAGATTTGAGCAAATAATTCAATCCCATCACTGCTAGGCGCTAGCTATCTTTATTAGTATCAACAGGCTAAGTTGAACTGATATCGTAAAAACTTACGTGCATCCGATGTTTATGTCAAATCAATATAATATGCATTATTTAAATATATAGACTTCTTTTGTGTAATCATGATTAATTGACATGTATTTTTTTACTTTTTAAACTACTAGTTAACCATAATAATTTATATTGATGTGATATAAGTAAGTTTTTTAAAATCGATATTCAATTTGTTTATCTGATTTTGACTTGATACATAATTTAAGAAAGAAAGGGTTTTTTCAAGTTTATAGTCTTAAACTAAAGATATGTAGAACTTACAAAAATTCTCTTTAATCTTGTGGTTTCAAATATGTAATGTAAAATGTTAAAATTAAAGAGTTGCTAAAATATAAAGAGAGATTCTTTTTCAAACAGACTAAAAATAAAAGTGAAAGTAAGCTGGACTCTACTTTATAAATTTTAACTCTGTATTAAATAGTCGTCCTAAAGTAACCATTTCTTGCAAAATGGACTGGGCTCAACATTTAGATCCGAAGTCCAGATGATTACAGGCCCAACTTTCACTACGCCAGAGTTTCTTCTTCGGCCCAGTTTTACGGAACTGTGTCTTCTCTGCGAACTTCTCCGTCCCGTTTCTTCGGCGAACTCCTCGCGATCTCTTCTCGAAATCGAGCTGTAAGTACTTTTTCTTTCTTCTTTCTCTTCTAGATTTCCGTAGATTCAAAATTTATCTTTAGCTCATTTTAATTGATATTGAGATCACTAAAGTTTTGTTTAATGTGTAATTAAAATGTGAATTTGATTCGGTTTTGTATTTGAAGGAATTTAGGGATCCGAAAAATGGCAAGCACAGCATGTTTTATGATTGTAAGCAGGAATGATATACCTATCTACGAAGCTGAAGTTGGCACTGCGTCAAAGGTAATTGACCTTTGCTCTACTTTTTTTTTCCATTAAATGTTTGAGCAGAGGGTGTATTGGAAACAGCCTCTCTGCCTCCTGAGGTAGGGGTAAGGTCTGCATACACTCTACCTCTCCGGACTATTACACTGGGTATGTTGTTGTTGTTTTAGCTCAGTTTAAAGGTTAGCTCTGATCATGTTAGTAGAGATTTCTAGTTTTGCATCACTTCGAATCTGGTTGATGGGAAATGTACATAAACCTCTTTTTAATTTTGGAAAACTATTTACAGTCGAGTGAATATTGCTCTCTATATGGTAGACCCAGATAAAGAAATGCTGTGTATAGCTGATCTGATTTTTATTTGTCATTCTTTTCTCTCTTTGGTTTTACTGGAGGATCAGAATTGGGTTTTCGGTGAGGAATAAGATTTCTATATCTAGAGATCATATAGTCTTAAACAAGGTTAAGAGATTAACTACAGTGGTTATCAGTATCCGGGTTCTTTTTTCTCGTTTTGTTTCTTTTTGGATTATGATCAGCCACTAGTTTCCATCTCACCTTAAATCACAAGTCACAACATAAGCAATATCTTATATAAAGAAACTTTAACAGTTTTACATCATAATGTTAATTATGTAACGTTTGCACTCGAGTTTGTAATGAGGTAGTTATAATGCATTTGAATTTATAGTGTGGACTGTAGCGTCTTTGCCACCATTGTCAAACTGTATGCACATCTTTCTACTTTCTGTCATTGATGATTAAGTGTTGTAGTTGCTTGGTGATATTGTACATTGTACTTGAATGCTAGAAAGAAGATTCTGCTCATCAGCACCAGTTTATATTACATGCAGCATTGGATATTGTCCAGGACCTTGCATGGACTACAAGTGCTATGTAAGGTTGCTTTCCCCTAGTCATCAAGGCATTAATTGCAATTTTCCATTGTAAAATTTCTTGCTTTCATCATCCTCATAGTGATTCTTCTTTCTTCATCCAGGTTCTTAAAATCAATTGACAGATTCAATGATTTGGTGGTTTCTGTTTACGTCACTGCTGGTCATATCCTTTATATGTTATAGTAAATCAGTATTTGTGACAGCACTGTTTTGGTTATAGAAAATATATGATGATGCTAGCTTGTGTTGTACCTGCATTTCTCCTTAACAATTGATACAACAGCTTGCTTCTTCTTGTACTGAAATTATTTTATTTACGGTGGTAACTGGTTACTTATAAAGCTAGTCATTGTTTAGTAGTACTCAATGTGTCACAGATGAATCTGCCTATCAGTTCTCCAGTTGACTCCTCTTGTAGAAGATTAGTTCTTAGAGCTTATGGAATGATGTGTGAAGTGATTTGCCATATCAGAACTAGGAAGAAGAGATAACCCATATTTCTTAACCTTTATGATCTTGAAGAGGACCATTCCCCCAACAACTCCATCTTGTCCTAAACTTGGCCCGTCCTAAACTTGGCCCACATAATCACATTTATGTCTTCTTGATCCCTTTCTGTAACCAGTGATGATAGTTAACTCTTAATTTCGAGCACACTAAGGCTAAATCTCCTGATGTTTTTTATTAGCTTACCTTCTTGAATCTTGACTGATTCCTTGGTTTAATACTAGTTGGAATGACAAGGCAGACTTGTACTGTCTCCCTCTATAGCATATTTTTTACCTATCAAAAGAAGAAAAAGAAAAAAGAGGAAGAAGCATGTTTTAGATGTTCTCGTAGCTGCATAAGTTATATGTTATTGTATATGGGAACCATACAATCAGCATCACCAGTTTGACTTTACAAATGTAAACATTTTGTTTTTTTGTTCCCTTGACCAATCAAGCATACATACGCGATTGATGCTGCTTCACGACTCTCGCAATGATGATGGGATCAAAAGCTTCTTCCAGGAGGTCCATGAACTATATATAAAGGTAAAGCCTTTTCTGAATGCTTTTTAATAGGACATAAAAAACACAGAGGTCTTACATTTTAGTTTATTTAATCTACTTTTGCTGCTCAAACCTAGTAAAGGCCTCACTTTATTGTTCTTTGGGATGGGAAAGGGGGTGGGGGGATGCTGACATCTTTGCATACCTATTGTGAGCTCTTATTAAACTTCTCTACTTTATTGTTTGTGTTCCTAGGCTATAACAAGAGATTCTTTTAAGCAGAAACTTCTGTATGTAGGCATGGCTATTAAAAGAATTGCTTGGAATATTTTTTTTCATATGTAATAATAAGATCAGTTGCTGTGAAGTCATCTTGAATTCATGTCAGCAGTGTTTAGATATCTCTGATCCTATGAAGTTCATTTGGGCTTAATAGATTTCATGTTTTGGAGGTCTTCGGATATGATTAGTTTCTTGCCTTTTTGTTCTCTTTGCCTTGCTCTTTTGGGGTTGGAGCACAACAAAGTACTCTTCCGGCGTGCATTAGTACCTTTTTGGTACACATCACTAGATGTACTGATTTGTTAGGCTGGTACTGTTTCCAGTGTTTCTAAGATATCTTTTGGATTTTTTTTTTCTATAAATGAAACACATGGTCTACAGTGGTTCATGTAAATACTGAAAACTTAATATTGGATAGATACATAGGTTTTGTCAAGTTTAGCTCTAAAGGTGTATGGTACAGCTTGAGAAATTGTTTAGCCATGAATTAGTTGGTAACTGTATGATAATTCAAAATTTTGTAATGCGCAAATATAATTGAACTTGTATTGTGGTGAAAACTAGATTTTTTCCCCAAAGAAATGGTTGCAGTTCAAGAAGTACATAATTGAATAAAATTCTAAAGTTTATGTTTAAAACTGAGATTGAGCTTAGATGCCACCCCTGGGAAAAAAGTTTGCGCACATCTTTCATTGTGGCTTTTTTCATTTATACTCTCATAGATAATGTAATGTGCTACTTCTTCATGCCCTGTTTTGAAGTGAGCTATGTGCTTTAACTATTTTTAGATTTCATTCACTGATCTGTTGCTGCAAAACTTGCAGATACTTTTGAATCCTCTCTATTTGCCAGGATCTCGCATCACATCATCTCACTTTGATACTAAAGTTAGAGCCCTTGCCAGAAAGTACCTCTGAGCCAAACTACGGACCAAAGCTAAACAAGAATCATATGCATTCAAAGTTCATTCCTTGTAACATTCATTCGCTATTGATGACTGGTTATTGTGTTTGGAGTGACCATATTTCTCATGGTAAATGATAAGTTGACTAGTGGACCTTCTCATATCATATAACCGCAACAAGTAGTGATAAACTGAGCTTAGTTTGTAGGAGTAATTGTTTTGCTATATCCTAGTCTACTACAATGGATCCATTGCATCTGTATGTCATGCTATTAAGCGCAAGTGAAGCAACTACCTAGCTCTGGGCTTTTCGAAGACTTGTCATTGACCCCTTGGTGGTCGACGGTGGGACTTACCTTTTTTGCCATTAATAACACTGCACAATCCACATGCAGAAACCTTAGGGGACCGTGGCTCTGCCGTCGGGTTCACCTCTCCACCGCCGTTGGATCCTCTCCTCCCTGTTGATCCAATGGTTGTTGATGAAGTCTTCACTTGCAGCATCATTTCCTCTTTGGGTTTTCCTTCTCGTTTTTTGTTAGTTTCTTCTTTATGTTTAACTGGGTGATTGATCAGTTCACCTGATAAGTATTTGTCGTCCCATAGAAGTCCAGATGAACCTTGTCTGCGGAATGAAACAGCTGATCTTTGCAACCCAGCCACAAACAATTAATTGATGAATACTGCACTCTTCTCAAAAGAAAAAAAAAAGGCTTAGGCAAAAGCTTCTTGTTTGTTGCTCTTGTTTTATACTAATACTATTTTCAAATACCCTCTGAATCAAGAAATGAAGGTGACAGAGGAGGAATATTTAAGGAAAATCAAGTATGGCCCTCTAACCAGTCAATTACTCTTAACACGTATGAGCCCGTTTGAATTAGCAGATTGTCAATTCCTGAAATTAATTCTTATAAATAAGTAATCTATTACGTGTTTGAACTGAAATGTTAAAATAACTAATAAGTATGTCCTTTGTACCCACCACCCCACACCCACAAATAATAATAATAATAATAATTTCTTTAAAGTTATTTATAAAAATTATAACTTAAGAAGTATCTAACGGCGAAAATAGAACTAAGAGGGAGTAGTTTTATTGAGGAAAGGATACCAAGAATTAGAAAAGATATTATGTACTTATAAGAGGGTCATATGTTTAAAAGCCATAAGTTAGGTTGACTAATATGTGATTTATAACTGATTTTGACTTATTGAGCGTACAGCAAATTAACATATCCTCTAGGTAACTTTGTAGAACAAGTTAAATTACACTAGTATAACAATATTTTACACTGTATACAAGTTCAATAAGTATTATTTACGTTTTTTTCTTAATACTTCCTCATCTAACAGAAGATTATATGTAATTCGTTGGTCAAACACCTGTTTAAACTGCTAATTCAAAAGCTTAGGTCATACTGATTTTTATAATGTATGTCTATGTATGACTTAGGTTGCCTTTTAAAATTGGGATCTAAAATGGTATGCGCCGGTCTGTTTTATTCTGTATTTTCTTTCTCGCTCACTTAGTTGACAG
Organism: Solanum etuberosum; assembly: GCA_029582245.1. Lineage (NCBI taxonomy): Eukaryota > Viridiplantae > Streptophyta > Magnoliopsida > Solanales > Solanaceae > Solanum > Solanum etuberosum. The sequence goes on from JAJONR010014868.1 coordinate 11,875, forward strand.
GGAAGAGGTATAACAAGACAGTCTCTTTCATATTAAATAAGAGAGATGAGTATTAAAAACACATCTAAACTTAGTGTAAATTATTACTTTAGTTCCTAAACTATTGACAGCCTTAAAAACATCCTCTACTTGATTAAGTGAATTTAAAAAGGAGAAATTACGCGGATAAACAAACATATACTAGTTAATTAGCTAACATAGCTATAGTTTGAATTAATTACGGCTGACAACTTAATTTTAGTTGTAGTTACGTCAGTTATACATATACAAATACAAATTATACATATATACGTACAATTATAAGATATATATACAAATACAATTAGTCTCTCTCCATTCTCTGCCCTCTCTCGCTCGCCTCTCTCCTCCCTCCTCCCTCTCCCAATCTCGCTCACCTCTCTCCGCCCTCTCCCAAACTCGATCGCCTCTCTCCTTCCTCTCCCAATCTTGCTCGCCAGATTTACAAATACATATGTATATTAGTTACATATATACAATTATCTGACAGATATACATATACCCATTTAAAAACACCCCTCTTATGCCACATGTGCATATATGTGGAATTTTCTGCTGACGTGGCGTACACATAGATATATGTAATAGAAAAAATATTTAAAGAACATTTAAATAATTAAATGTTAAGAATTTAGCAATTTAAGAAAATAAAAAAACTTTCTTTTTCTTTTTAATTTTTTTTAATCACCCCACCCCATCCTCTACCCAGTACCCCTAGCCTCACACCTCACCACCCACTCACCCACCCACCCAAAAAAAAATTCTTTTAATTTTTTTTTTTGGAGGGGAGAAGGGTGGGATAAGAAAAAATATATATTTTATTTTAAAAGTAATTTTTTTTTTGGGGAGGGAGGGGGGGAGTCGGGGTACTCAATGGTGTTGGGGTACCTGGCAGGGGATGGGGTGAGGTAAGAAAAGAAAGAAAAAAAAAATTAAAAAATCTTCTTTACAAAATTTTAGTATCTAATTATTTGAATGTTTTTTTTTCTTTTTTTTTACTCTATATATATCTATGTGTAATGACTGTGTTGAAGTTTCAAACGTAGAGCTCGGTACTTTCAATTTCATGATTGTATTCCAGGCTGAGCACAACATCCTTATGCACCCATTTTACATCTTAGGCCTAGCTGGTGTAAAAGGCGGCATTGAACTCGACGAATTGCGTTTTGCCAGAGGGATTTTTTTAGAAAGATTCTCCAATCGTATTCGACTTCTATCGCAGATCTGTTATTTCTTACGCATTTCTGTACGCCACATCAATAGAAAATTTCACATATACGCATAGGTGGATGACATGTGGCATAAAAGGGGTGTTTTTAAATTACTTAATCAGAGGAGTGTTTTTTAGGCTATCAATAGTTAGGGGACTAAAGTAATAATTCATATCAAGTTTAGGGTATTTTTAATACTTATCTCTAAAAAAGAAGTTAAATTTAATGAATTATCCAACAAGGCAACAACATTTGAACACAAGATATTATTGTTTTTTTACTTCTGGAACCGCGGGTCTATCGCAAAGAACCTTTATCACTCACATGTGAGAGCAAGAATTGTGTATGACCTGCCCTTCCTAAACCCTACTTGTGAGATTCGTATATTATGGTTCTTGACATCTCCACTTAGCCAACTGCTTGGAAACTGGATGCAACTACTCCAACAAACCCATTGTCATCCCACAATTGGAGCATGGAAAATGATGTCCCTTCTGAAATCTACTGTCAACAAGTTCAGCTCTTTTGTACTTTTGGTTCTTTATTCCAAAATTTTCTATGATTAGGCTGTTGAATTTGCTGACATCAATTATGACTACTGGAATGGGATGAATCAGAGCTAATACCTCAAGATGCAAAAGAAAGAGTAAATTGGAAAACTTAAAACATTTCTGGTGCAGATTCCAGATAGATATTTAAACTAAAACAAATAAACAAACTTAATAAAAATCCCGCAGTTCCGATAGAAGGCAATCAACAATTTTCAACTCGAGTATTCTCTAAAAAATAATGAACTCTGGTCCAGAAGGCATATGCTACAAGAACCATCTATTGAAGCTTCTTTATACCAGGGAAAGAAGGAAGGATTGAGATTAGAGGGTCACCATATCCAACAGGATCTGTTCAATAGACAAGTAAAGTGAGATCTTGAAGTAGTCACAGATAGGATTGTACAAAATGATTTTCAGCACATATAAGAATTAAGAAGCATACCTCCATCTTTTCGGAGTATCTTGATAACCTCTCCCGATACGTCAGACTAAAAGAGGATAGAAAAGAAAAGACAAAAGGAGAATCAAAAAAGATGCATGAGAATTTACTTAAAATAAACGTCGGAGCAAAGAGAACAGCGTGAACAGTAAAAAAGAAATCATGCAAGTATGCATCTATAGCAGGGCCCAAACCTCGACAGGGAGCTCGCCTCCAAGCTGCTCAATATAGAAAACTACTTGTCCCTCCTTCACTTGTTGCTTCTACAGAATAGAATTAAGAAAAAAACAGGTCATACGTTCAGTAGCCGGTAAGTGTAATACCGAAGCACAGAGGACGCTTCTAGTCGTGAATTGAGAGAGACGCAACAGAGAAAAAAGAAGAGACAAAGAGGGCAGGTTGAGAGGAAGGGGGATTCAGAAATATAGAGTAACATTTGCCTTGGTCTCATATAGCTGCATGACAGTTCTAAAAGGATTTAGCATCCAGATTGGATTGGCTTTTCTCCAGACAAAAAGATTACACGGGGAGCCATTAGTATGCTGCCAACAAAACAATTTTCTAAGCATATTCAAATGAAGGCCAGCTTAAAAGGTAAAATTGGAAACAAACTCCGAATGACAAAAAAGAGGTGTGGACTCGCAAATGAAGCAATAGATTATTTTTTTAACAAAGCAACAGATATTTAAACATAGTTAAAGACAGCTTTATAAAGTAAATATTCCTGATTGCTTAAGACCTCCTTTTGAAGGAGAAGGAGCAATATCAAAATGAGATTAATAGAAAACTTTTCAGAACTTAAGTGGTAATCAGTTATACAAAGACTAAAAGTCGTCAATCTCTTAGTTTTATCAAACAGAAACATCTCATCATATGATTTAAAAAGAGCAAAAATGAAAAAGAACACCTACTTCTTTACAGGCTGGAGGTGCACGCTTTCCCTTAATGGTTCGAGATCTTCTGAAGAAACCAACCTGCATGACATATGAGAGTGTCATTTTCAGGGGGAGAAAGGCAGAGAGAGGAAGAGATTGATAGATAAACAGAGAAAGAGATATTCACTGTAATCTCACCCTAGGAGATTGAATTATCACCAAGCCTTCATCTGCAGCTTTTTCAATCATTGTCTGAATTCCATCTGAGGGAGGTGAAGATTTTGTGAAAGCTAATGATGTTGATGAGGCTGAGCCATTTGAATCAGCCACTTCAACAGATGAGGGAATACTGACAGGACTGGATATTGGAGGCAATGAAGTTGTACTTTGCCCTGTCAAGTCTCTCTTCACATATAAACGAAATCCACCAAGCTAATAATAAAATGAAAAAGTGTAGAAGAATTTTAAAATGATTGAAGATTAATCATGCATCAAGGGCAGATCATAAATAACTTCCGTGAAGGACATAGGAATAAGAAATAAAATAAACAGAAAAGAATTACAAAACCAGCTTACTTTTAAGTCAACTTCTGCAATTGAAGTTGTATCACATATTTCTGTAAGGAGAGACTCCACCTGTTAAATGAAGTAGGTATGTTTCACATGTTAATACAAAATGTCATTGCATGCAAGCAATATCATAATAATACGGAAGACCATATTTAATCCACTCCTCAACATAAACTGAGTGCCTCTTCACCAAAATAATTTTAGCAGATCAGAACAAATCTTCCACATGAATATTATGAGTAAGATTTGTTTATGAAGAAAAATAAATTCTAATCAAGAAGTTGGAAGTAACAACTCATGTTTTGTTTCCTTTTCAGAGTCAGATTTCTGTTACAACGAGGTGATGTAGCTTTGGAGGTATTAGGTCATGAACTAATGTGGTGGAAATACCATACGAGGTTGGGTAGAATCACAGACAAAACCACTGGGTTACACAATTCTCAGCTGGCTTAAAAGCTTGCAAAAGACAATGCAAGTACAGGGATTATATTCTATGCATCAAACTAAAGGAAAGCAAGTAATATAGAGTTATTTAAATAGATGCAAGCCCGTTTTCTGAATATGACACTTCCCTTCAACCAAGGCACCCTGTAGACACTTAGAGATGCCTTCCCG
>JAJONR010014869.1:0-10457 GCA_029582245.1 Solanum etuberosum
TACTTTTCGATGAAATAAAACCTATCATTCAAGTTATAAAAATAGGACTTACCCGAGACATGATTATACCTGAAAAGATAAACCAACAACCCGAAATACCCAAAGTAGAAATACCAGACTTCTATGCCAATAAAAAAATTATAGGTATATCTACTATACTAAGCGAACTAGCCCATAACTGCCTAAATGGAAATTCAGTATGGAGCTATTATTCAAGAGAACAGACAATGATATATGCTCATTCCAAAGAAGTTAGGGAAAATGATATGGAAGAGATAACAAAATGGGTCATAACATTGCTTCAACCGGAGCAACAACCCATTACCAGAGCTATAAAAAAAGATTTCATTTCACAAGGTATGATGACCAGATATTGCAAGATAATTGGACCAGTGTATCCCAATCACATATGCTCAAGATGCCACGGAGAAGATAACATCATCCCGGACATCCAGTTAGACGAAGACAGCTAGGATGAATAAAAGAACCGAATAAAGGAACTACGGCAAAAACTAAAGACAGATGGACGATCCATAAATAAAGAAGCTACATGACAGCGACATAAAGAAAATGGCAGACAAAGAGATAGAAAGGAAAAAGATTCCTGGAACAAGACATAAAAGTAGAAAAAATATGTAAAAAATCTTAAAGTAAATAGTGTCTGTAAGTCCCACTTTACTCACTACCACGCAAGTGGAAAAACTGTTGGGACGCGTCAAAAGTCGTAAAGTTAATAGTATTAGAAAAATGTAAAGTAGAAATAGTAGATAGACAGGTGTAAATATTTGTATAGTCTACGCGTTTTTATCTTTAGCTATAAATAGAGAAGTCATTTGGCTATCAAAGGCAAGTCTTTCTACGTAGAGCAAAAGCCTGTTGAAAGATATTGTGGAACTACAAAATTGTTCCATAGCTCTGATACCAATAGTTCTCCGAATTTTTCCATAGCTCTGATACCAATTTTGTAGTTCCACAATTTTTTTCAACAGACTTTTGCTCTCCGTAGAAAGACTTGTCTTTGATAGCCAAATGGCTTCTCTATTTATAGCTAAAGATAAAAACACGTAGACTATACAAATATTTACACCTGTCTATCTACTATTTCTACTTTACATTTTTCTAATACTATTAACTTTACGACTTTTGACGCGTCCCAACAATTTTTTCACTTGCGTGGTAGTGAGTAAAGTGGGACTTACAGACACTATTTTTACATATTTTTTCTACTTTTATGTCTTGTTCCAGGAATCTTTTTCCTTTCTATCTCTTTGTCTGCCATTTTCTTTGTCCCACTTTCCACTTGCGTGGTAGTGAGTAAAGTGGGACTTACAGACACTATTTACTTTAAAACTTTTTACATATTTTTTCTACTTTTATGTCTTGTTTCAGGAATCTTTTTCCTTTCTACAACGTGTGTTAAGGATATTTTGCAGGGAGATTCAAGGGTTCACACAAACAATGAGGGTCTAAACTCTAAAGTAAAGTTTAAAGAGAGAGGTCCTAATTTATTTATTTTTGTTTAAAAGAAAATATCGTTATATCACTTATATATATATTAATAAAAAGTCTATTTTTTTAGTTTAATTTAGACGTGAAATCATTAATTATTATTTTATACAGTAATAGATTTGTTCTAACAATTCTTTTTCAAGAGAAGATCGTCAGAGTTATAGCTTATGAAGTAAAAATATCAATAATGCAAAATTTTGAATTAGAATATATAATATAAAATTAGAATATTAAAATATGTTTAAAAATTTGATAAGTTATTATAATAATATCGAAATAGTGTTGCGTTCCTTCAATATATCAATTGCTTGTTCCGATGCTTAAAATCTAAAAGAAGACACCAAAAGATAAAATTTGATTTGTTATAAGAAAATAACATTAGATTTTAGCATCAAATACTTTTACCATTTGGGAGACTTCAGAATATTCAATAATAATAAAAAAACAAGAATGCTAAAAAAGAGAATGAAGAATATAAATATAACTAGGTACTCAGATAAGAAAAGAATACTACAAAAATTTAAAACTATTTCATTCTTCAATTATTATAACGATACACAAAAGATTATTGTACTTCCTCTCACAAATTTACACCTTGTTTATATGCTTATCACTTATTGTATTGTATTATTAGTTTTAATATAATGTTTATTTTGATTATTATTTAAATTATATTGTATCGTATTGTTTAAATTCATTTTTAGGTAACGATAATGATCCAATTTGGTGTGATCGTGTCGTTACCTTAATATTTTCTTCTTATTTTGTTTTTATATATTTATTATATTTAATAATCATATTTCAGCTTTTATCCAACTTTTTCATAGTAACTCTAGTACTCCGTACCCAGTACCCTACTCTTCTTATATGTTTATCATTTAAATTATGGATATATGACATTATGTAACAATGGAGAACAATACAATCTATATATCCCAACGTTGCATTCATTAAACCAATATAGTACGATATAATACAACACAATATGATATATTATGAAACAATATATAACAACCATCCAAACAAATATGAAAAAATTGATGCCTCAAACGATTGCTTTTAATAAAATTATGGTTAACAAGAAGTGTGAATAAAACAATTTTTTTTAGGAAATTTTCACACTTCACATCTTCTTCTTTTGTTTAAAGCTAAAAGAATGATTCTGATCTGTTATAAAATATAAAATGAACAGAATATTTATCCACTTTAGCCTATGATTCTTTTTTTGTTTTTAAGCTATCTGAAAGTGATATCAATACACAAGCTTTTTCACTTTATATGAAAAAAACAATAAAGTTTAAAAAAATAAAAAAATCTTATATACATTTGTAGAAAAAAATTAACGTGCCTTCAAAATTCACTGAGCCAAGATTTCCTAATCAAACATAAAACAAAGAAAATTAATAACTACACTATTTATATCTTTTTCCTTCCACATATAATTTATAGATGAGTTAGAATATTTGTAATAGGTTTAATAATATTTTCTGCCCCTCATTTGTTAATAAATTCTATTTTTTAATCATAATCATATTTAGCTATACATATTTAATCTTTAATTATTAGAAATATGTACGTTTGATCTTTTTGTTTGTAAATATTCACAATTTTCATAAATATTTATGTAATAATATATTTCTAGAAGTAGTCCAAATATAGCATATTTTCTATAAAAGAAAACACATACACATTTTTTATACCAAGTCATTATCACTAGTATCAAAATTTATCAATAACTTAAATACATATGCTATTATTCTTTGTAATTAAGTTTAATTCGAATTATGATATTTTGGTCACAATAACATTTCACACTATTATTTAAAAATAGTAATGTTTTGTTTGTCCCAATTTAGATGATATTTTCAAACTTTAAGAGTTGAATCTTTTAGTTTTGACGGTGGGTCAAACCTTTTAATTTGGATGTAAAAGTCTTTTTAAAAAATTGAATAAAATTTATGCATATGAAAATTAGGTAAAAAGTATCATGAGTCATAATAATTAACAATTCAAAATATATAAAAGACACATAAAAAACTTACAATCAAAGAAAACATTATTTGAATCTCGAAATCCATAAAATCCCACACAAATAGAGGAATTTTGGAACCCCCGAAAAAATTCACGGTCACTATCTTTTAAGTATGCATTGAATAAACTCGTTTATTTACAATAACTTGCCAACCACACTAAACAAGTTCGATGTGATAAGTTTGATCAAAAAAATGTTAACAAAAAGAATTATTCCTTAACATCTCTTATTAAATATCACCCGTTATACCAACTCAACTGCCTTACAAATTCTCAAAATAAATAGTTTCGTTGTTAATTTACCAAAATGTTTTGGATGACTGTTTTATAACCTACCAAAAATGATTTAGCTACTCTGTAACTTACCAAATATGATTATACTTTAATTACTAATTAGGTTAATAAATTCACCTCCCATTATTATTTTTTAAAAATTTACAGCTGTAAAAACAATAAATGTTCCATTATAACTACCAAAAAAACAAAGCCAATCCCTTTCCTCTTTCTCCTATACTTACCTTAAATAATAGTCCGTTTCAATATTTAACTCTCTTTTAAATACTTACCACTCTTCTAATTTATACGGCTCACTTTCTTTTTAATTCAGATTAAAACAAACACAATTTTATATCTAGGTAATTTATAACCATACAAACATTATTAATGTAATATAGATTATAGATTTCAAAAATCTTTTTTCTTAAATTCAGTATCCAATCAAACTAACTCATATAAATTGAAATAGAACGAGTATCTATACTTTTTTAATGAGATAGATTTATCGTCACACAAACATTATACATAATTCTTAAATTGCATGCCCTATCAAACTAACTCATATAAATTGGGACATAGGAAATATCTATACTTTTCTAATGAGATAGATTTATAGTCGCACAAACATTGATTACATAATTTAGATTATAAATTTCAAAAATCTTTTATTCTTAAATTGTGTGCCCTATCAAATTAACTCATATAAATTAAGAGAGAAGAAGTATCTATACTTTTTTTAATGAGATAAATTTATAGTCGCACAAACCTTGACGACGACATAAATTTCAAAAATCTTTGTTAAATTTCGTATCTAAACAAACTATATCATATAAATCGGAACTGAGAAAGACATAGTAGTATATATTTTCCCTCTCTTTTCTGGTTTCTCTTCCTCAGCAAAACCAAAAAAACACCCTTTGTCTCACACAAGTAATAATCTTCCATAAAAGGGTGTTCTCAGTCAGCTTTCACTTTTCTTTCTGTATCTCATTCTATATTAGTGCTAAACATTCAAAAGTTTCAAAGTCATCAGCCCCCCTGACCCTGTTACTCTGTTTTCTTACAGTTTCAAGAATTCAAACCTCTGTTTTTTTCTCTTTATTCAGATTAGTGTTTCTTGTGAAGAATGTGTTTAATATGCATGTGACTGTTCTTTTTTGTGAATTTTGATCAAGAAAATTGTGTTATTTTTTGAACTCAGGTGCTGAAAGATGGATTCAGGGGATGGCTCTGTTCCAAAACAGAGGAGAACTAGACAACAGTTTTTGAAATATTGTGTTGATTTTATTGAGAAAAGGAACAGGTCCTGTCAAAATGGTAATCTTACTCCGTCTTCTTCGACTTGTTCTGTGAATATTGGAAAAGAGGGTGTGAGTTGTGGGAGTAAAAGAAAAACGGCAGTTTCTGAAGGTGATAAGAGAAAAATGGGAAAATGGTCAGAAGATGCAAGAAAGTTAAGAAAAGGGAAAAAGAAAGTGGATAATGGGAGGAGAAGCAAGCTCAGTCCAGGAACTTGTGAGTCTATCATGAAACGACCTTTCGTCGAGGAAATACCTGATGAAGATGATACGGGTGATTCTGATGATGTTGTTATCATTGAAGAGGAGGAGGGTGTAAATAATGAATCAGGTTCAGGATGGTGGTCGAATACGGGCTTAAAGAGTAATATGTTGAATGCAAAAGATGAGGAGGTTGTTTCATCTACCTCAAGCATGTGTGGTAGGACACCGGGGAAATCGGAGGAAGTGTATACTGATAGCACCTCATCTTCTGAGTCTGAGTCGGATTCCGAAGCTTCAAGTGATGAGGATAATGATGACCCTGAAGATAAGAATTACGGGTTGATTGAATCATCAAGTTCTAGCCAATGTGATGATGATGTAAGAAGTGATTTTGATGATACGGAATCAGAAGATGAAAAGAATGAAGAAGGAAAAAAAGAGTCGAATGGGGGGTTAGTACCTCAGCTTGTTATTGAGAGTGAAAAGCAGAAGAAAGGCCGAGCATATCTTCTTCGTGCACATTCACTTTCTAAGTCCAAAAAGAAGAAGTTAAACAATGGAAGTGATAGTAGTAGCCCAATTCTTCTTACTGATGAGGAGGAGTTTGATGACTCGGGGTCTGATGGCGAGGAGTCTAAAGCTGAAGAGGATTGTGAGGTTGATGACTCGGTGAAGAATGTTGTTCAAAAGGATGTTGTTCGAAAGGATAGGAGGACTGGAAAGAAGATTCTTGAAGATTCTGAATTTCTGAAGTTTGTTGTTGATTCTATCATAAATGTTGATGATCATGATAAACTTACTCCTTTTGAAGAGAAGGAACAGGTTCCTGTCAAGGAAACACTTCCTTTAGTATTTCGGTTTGAAGAAGAGGAACCGCCTCCCCCTGAGAAAGAAGAATGGGAAAAGGAAGTTGAAAATCTTTTTGGTGAAATGGAGATGTGTATCTTAGAATCACATATTGGCTTTACAAATCCATCCGTATCGCCGATGCAGAGTGGAGATTTAAGTGACTGTCAGATGGGGAACCACCAACTTGTTCTAGATGAACAAATTGGACTCATCTGTAAAGTTTGTTCCTATGTGCATTTGGAGATCAAGTACATCTTCCCTTCTTTTGTAAGTATACGAGTTTTGTCCCGCGAAGCAATTTCCTTTTAAATTAGGAACACAATTTCAAGTTCTACATGAATCAATTCAAAACAACTACTACTTTTTATGCTACTAGATTGAAAAGGTAATCTACACTATTTAGCACAAGGACATACTACAGAGTCTATTATTTTACTTCTAATAGTAGTGATATCAGTAGCAAACAGTTTACTAAGCACTGAAGTAGAAGTGTGTCCTAGTCTTTTGTGCCAAAGACTAATGTGCAGTTCGATGTTTGATACACCATTAGATTCTTGAGCAGCAGCTAAGCTAATAGGTTTTCCTGCAGCTCGACTCAGTAGCCAATATAGCCCATTGTCCTCTTTACCAATCTCCTTCACCTTCCCAGTGAAGAGATCCTGAAAAACGAAGAAGTCGGGAAAGAAGGAAACAAAACATTGCAACTCTCTTGTTAGTTTTGAAACTGAAAGTAAATTGAACTTAAACTGTGGGATATACAACACTTTGGATATATTACTCTCATCAGATATAGTACTTGATCCAGATGTGTTAGAGGTAGGATCATTGTTGATCTGAGGAGTGTGTTGAGTCAGCAGCTGCACTATGTGATTATACTGCTCTTGTGTGAAAGGACTTGCCTCAACATGACTTAGTTGGGTTTGAACTTGCTCCATGCTGCCTGCATTTTTACGCTGATCATTCATATTTGTGTTGATACCATATCCAAACGCTGGTTGTGCCCTCTATGAACATTCAGCATGAGACGCCTCCTTTCTTGAACTGTCTTTGGGAATCACATTGTATGCTGCACTTCCACTTCCAGTAGCCCCTTTCCTCTTGAATTTGAATTCATGTGGATACCCCACTATTTTCCAGCAATTCTCCTTGTTGTGTCCTCTTATCTTGCACAAATTACAGTACAGGTGTGAGTTTTTTGTGAACTTTTGGCTACCACTTGTTCTGCTGTACATAGCAACTTCATAGTTACTTGAGTTTGTCACTGGATTTCCCCCAATAACTAACTAGTGATTTTACTACTTTACTCCTCTAGTCTATGTTACTTCCTTCAACATGCTATCCTTATATTTGATTTTATAAACTCTGGCTCTCCAATTTATTTTTGCTTCACTCTTAAATTCTTAAACTTCTGTCATCTGCAGGCTCAGAAAACTCGAGGGAGGTATGAAAGAAAACATTTAGGACAGTCGCCATCACTCTTGGATGTTGGTGGCTTCAGATTTTCTGATTCTTCTGCAGTCCAAGATTCTCTGATTAATGAAGAAGGAACTGTGTGGGATTTAGTTCCCCTAAGTGCCAAATCAACAATGTATCCTCATCAACGTGGTGGATTTGAGTTTATGTGGAAAAACGTTGCTGGAGATATAAATCTCGAGAGGCTAAGACAGCCCCTATCTGATAGCAAAGGAGGATGCATAATCTCACATCCACCTGGCACCGGGAAAACCCGTCTCACCATAGTATTTCTTCAGTCATATTTGAAGCTGTTTCCAAAGTCTCGACCTGTAATCATAGCTCCTTCCAGTTTGCTGCTTAACTGGGAAACTGAGTTCCAGAAATGGGAGGCGGACATTCCCTTCCACAACTTGAACAGCAAAGATTTCTCTTTACAGGAAGATGAAGCTACTGTGAGTGTCTTTCGCTGTTTATCCCATGCTGGAAAGAGAAATCCACACCTTATACGAATGGTGAAGCTGGGATCCTGGGTTAAAGGTAAGACTGTTTTGGGGATCAGCTATGACTTGTTCAGGATTCTTACTGGAGATGATGGAGACGGTTACACTAAACCGATTAGAGAAATCCTTCTTAAATATCCTGGTCTTCTGGTCCTTGAAGAAGGGCACACTGCTCGGAATGAGCAAAGCCTTGTCTGGAAAGCCTTGAAAAAGGTTGAAACAGAGAAGCGCATAGTTTTGTCTGGAACTCCTTTCCAGAATAACATCAAGGAGTTATACAACACTCTCTGTGTAGTAAGTCCAAAGTTTGCTGCAGATTTGGAGCAGAAATGGGCTTCTCTTAGCAGTTCCATTGACAAGAACTCCCGAGCATTGGAAGAGCTTAGGGATATTATTTCACCACTTGTCCATAAGTGTAGTGAAAATGTAAAGAAGGTAAGCCTTCCGGGTATAAGGGATACTGTAATTCACTTGAAACCCACAGATTTGCAGAAGGAGTTGCTTAGAAGGATTCCAGAGAATCCAAGCTCCTTTTATGAACAAAATCTGGTGTCTCTTATCTCTGTTCATCCTTCATTAGTGGCCAAGAGGAAGGAGTTCTCTGACTTAGAAAGTCAGCTAAAAGAAAGAGGCTGTCGGTTGGATCCAGATACTGGAGTAAAAATGAAATTTGTTGTTGAGCTTATCAGACTTTGCGGTGGGCGGAAGGAGAGGGTTATAATATTTAGCCAGTTACTTGATCCTCTAAACCTGATCAAGGAACAACTCAATTCTCTCTTTGGCTGGACTTTAGGTCAGGAGATTCTCTATATGGATGGGAAACTTGATGTGAAGCAGCGGCAGATATCTATAAATTCTCTTAATGACCCTAAGAGTGATGTAAAAGTGCTTCTTGCATCCATAAAAGCCTGTTCAGAAGGAATAAGTCTGATAGGGGCCTCAAGAGTGGTTTTGCTTGACGTTCTCTGGAATCCCTCAGTAGAACAACAAGCCATCAGTCGAGCTTACAGGAATGGTCAGACTAAATTTGTACATGTTTACTGTCCAGTAACATCAAAATGGGAGGTTGACAAGATTGAACAGCAGACAAGAAAAAAGTACCATTCAGATGTTCTTTTGTCTAGGAATCATGAAGCCAAGATGGATCCTTCATGTTCTGTGTCAGAGGATAACATACTAGAATCCATGGTTGAGCATGAGGGCCTCCGTCATATTTTTGAAAAGCTCTCTCATGCACCACGTGTGGTGCCGCCTACTACATGCCTTGATTCTTGTAACCAACCTCCAAAACCAAGCAGTTAGGTTAGTATGTGCTTTCTTCTGGTTTGCTGGTACATGAAGCAATCAGACTTGTTTAGTGTATTTTGTTTACTGCCTGTCTTTGAAAAATGGCTCAAATGTTTCATCTCTTTCTTATCAGATCAGTTGGAGCGTTTTTGGGTTGCGAAGGACACTTGTTAGAGGAATTTTTGAAGCCATCCATCATTACAGGTACACTACCATACCATCAGTAAGCATTTTTCTGAAGATTCTAAATGATGTATTTGTTGAATACCCAAGACACAACAATCTGTGAAGCTTTTCATATGCTAATGAATTAACTTGGGAGTTACATACATTCAAGGTAAATGATGGCCTTTTATACAGTCATCATACTTGGTTACTAACACAATAAACCTAAGCATAAGAATAGGATTAACTTGCACTGGGCACTAAGAATGATAGTGGTATTATATTCTGAGGAACAAGTAACTGACTAAGCAACAGGGAAAAATTTAACTAACAACTAAAGACTCCACTGTCGAACATTAAATTAAACACAAGGAGCTAGAGTTGGTGTTTTAACACTCTCCCTCAACTCTTGCTTCTTTCCTTTTAATGACGCTGAGCTGACGACAGAAGTTTCCAAGCTAACTGCTGGTCGAGCGTTTTGTTAATATATCGGCAACTTGATTTTTAGAAACCTAAATGCAAAAACCAAAACATATAATTATCCAATACCAAACAAAGTATTAAAATTAAGACAAATACAAGGATATAACTATTTCAGCAAATTTGATTGTAAATCAGGATTTTACCACCTAAAATTAGAAAATGAATCCAAAAAACTAACAGCTTTTACAGTACCACAAGGATTCTACGAATGGAATGTACTACCCTTTGAATATAAAAATGCACCAGGAAGATACCAACACTTCATGGATAATTACTTTAACCAACTAGAAAATTGCATAGTATATATAGATGATATACTATTATACTCCAGGACAGAAGAAGAACACATAAAATTATTAGAAAAATTTATGCATATTACAGAAATCTCAGGAATTAGTTT